>PJEM01003988.1:48113-106213 GCA_004023845.1 Helogale parvula
CCCCCCCCCCCCCCCCCCCCCGTCAAGTCTCAGAGGCAACCACTGATTTGGGTATTTATATTAACCAGATATTTAATTCCTGATTAGAATGGAGGAAAGGATCCACTCTGGCAAGAAAGGTCCACCACACAGACAATTTTGGCAAATTCTCTAAGTAGAATACTATTGGAAACTAACTTAATCAGCATTTCAAAAACTGGCACTTCTCATGCAGGACAACAAATGAGTTTGGAAATCACTAAGTTCAGTTTTTTCCCCCTTAGTCTTCTCAAGTACTTTAGTATATAAATATGCACCGTGAATCCCCGAAAGAGGAACACAGTATTCATCACGCCCCACACCTCTCAACATTTCCCTGAGCCGGGAGCTTATATCTGCCTCCTGTATGGCAGCTACAAAACAGAATCAACTTTCTGACCTCCTGGACGCTGAACAATCATTAAAGCTCTCATCCCAGCAATTCAGTTATTCTCAGGACGTAGTTTTCCAAAGGTTTACTCTTATATTCACTTTTGTGTCATTAAAAAATATAAAAACAGTCGCCTGGGTGCCTCAGTAAGTTAAATGCCTGACTTCAGCTCAGGTCATGATTTCACGGTTTTTGAGTTCGAGCCCCACGTCGGGCTCTGTACTGACAGCTAGAGCCTGGAGCTGCTTCAGATTCTCTGTCTCCCTCTCTCTCTGCCCCTCCCCCACTCATGCTCGGTCTCTCTCTCTCAATAATAAAAACACAAAACCACTTAAAAAATATATACATAAACATTTACTGCAAAGGATACCACTCCATCGAAGTCATCACCACACCAGTGCAGAAGTTGTTTTAATCTAGTTTTGTATTTACCGCCAGATTGACTTTCACCAATAAGGGAAGAATAGGTAGCAAAAATAACACCCTTTTTCACGCTCCCATTATGTTTGGAAGAAATTTTTCCGTATTTAAACTAAAAAAGTAAAAAGAAGTTATAAATACACTTTTCTTTCTGAAACATTTATCTTACCCAAGCTTCTACAGCAGGAAACTGGCGGGTCCGTCAATGGGTTTTAGGGAAGTCCAAGGACCCCCTAACATCATACACAAAATTTCTTCTACATAGGTACACACATACATACGTACCATGGTATGTATATGTACGTACACACACAGACACATACAACTTCATGGTATAAGGATTCAGTTTTCATCAAAGTGTCAAAAACCTTTTTTTGAGAGACAGCTGGCCCTGCTGGCGGGGGGGGGAAACAGAGGGAGAGCAGGCCTCACACCCAGCAACCCCTCAAAAAACTACCAACAAAAAAAGATTATAGGGGGCCTGCGTGGCTAAGTCAGTTAAGCATCCTACTCTTGATTTCAGTTCATGTCATGATTTCACCAGCATGGAATTGAGCCCCACATGGAGTTCTGTACTGGGTGTAGAGCCTGCCTAAGATTCTCTCCTCTCTCCCTCTGCCTCTCCCCCACACCTCCTCTCTGACAAAACAAAACAAAAAACCCAAAGATTATAAACCAAACTCCCCTCCAAGAAAAAAGTCATGATATTCATTCTATGAACATTTATTATGCATTACTATATGTCAAGTCACTTTAAGTCCCGAGTCATATATAATGAACTACATTGAATAGTCTAATATGCCCTTCTTCAATTATACCGGCTCAGAAATAAAAAATATTTCCAGTTGCGGTTTTTCAGTTTTGAGCTGTGAGTTATCAATTCAAGAACTAGTACTTTACCTACCAATTCACTCAGTCATACCTACCCAAAAAGCCAATGGTAAGCAGGGCAACACTAAACCAATTTAGGGTTCACACGGAGGGTCTCCATTTACTTGTTTTCAAAAGGCTAACAAGGGAGGCACCCGCAGGAGCTAGGTCTGTCCCTTCCACCCTGGGAACTCCAGCAGTTGGTGCGTAGTAAGAAGTCAGTAAAGATTGGCTAAATGAACATTAAGATTCTTATCACATTAAACTGCTTTAGATACTTACCCACATTTTCTTCCACTTGACAGGATTGTTCTAACATAAACGCAAGTATAGACATACAAATCTACTGGACATACAAATATCAGTCTCCAAATTTCAACAATTCTCTATGTGCCGTGATGGGCACACTACCTGTCCACACAGCTTTACTACATTGCACCCTTATACACACAGTTGGGAGTTTTAGCCATATAAAGTTATCTCAGAAACAAAGACCAACACTGAAGGCTGAGAATAAACTCCGTCACAACAGAGACAAGACCTATTTTGTTTGTCACTCCACAACCACACCTGGCACGGCAGCTGACGTATAATAACCCACAACCTAACAATGGCCAGCCCTCAACTAATGCTCTCTGTAAAGTAACTCATTTGAGCCTCATAACTCTACAAAGGAGAAACTGTTATTCCCATCTCATAGATGAATCAATATTTACTGAACTTAAGAGAAAACTTCCATACCTTATTTAATGAATGAACCAAAATGTTTTTTGCTCCAATGTCCCTCAAATCTCTTTCAGCATCATACTTTAAATCATTTGAAACACTGAACCTGCCACATAAAAAAGAAAAACACAAATAAATGCAAATTTCATCAATCTAGCAATATTCAGGATAAATAACACCAGGCCTTGACACTTAAAAAAAAAATACACCTACTCAGTAAAACTCATCTCACGTGCGTAAGTAATTACAAAAGCAAGCTTCCACGGCCAGTCTTTGGCACGCACTTACCACAATGCTCTTTTTCTACTCAACAAGTAATTTTCATAGATGATTCCTGCGATCGTCCTTCCTTTCCCTACACCAGCACCGTCACCTATTAAGAAGCCAGCACGGTCTCCATTAGGTAGGAATGTTTCATGTTGCTGAAAAAGAGGAAGTTGATAATTAATCTACTCCTTAGTGATCAGTCTTTCAAACAGGAAGATATTAATGTTCTCTATGTTTATACGAGTAGCACACACTTTGGCTTAGTACGAATACTTTCTTCATATATACTATGTATTCTTTCTTCCCACCCTCACATGCACCAGGTAACTGAAATGAACAAACTGACCGGTGACTCTCCCATACCTGTTTCAACACTCGTACTGTCAAATACAAACTTTTAATCACACATAAACGTGGAAGATGGTTAGCTGATTGGCCATTACACGTTTTACAGAAATGGGGCATGACAGAAACCCTTACGAGACCACTCTAGCTCCTGGTTAAAAGCCCCAGTACTATACCCACATGGCAATCCCACAGTCTGTCCAAACACTCCCAAGAGTGTGGGCCTTTAAGTCTTTTCCAGCATTCAACCACGAGGGTTAAAAAAGCTGCAACGAACAGTCATCCACACACACACGCGTGCGCGCACACACACACACACACCAAGTCAATCACCCACCCACCCACCCATCTCCTTAATATATTTATTCTCAATCTAATAGTTCTGTCGAATTGACTTTCAATAATGGAATTGTTAGATCAAAGGATATATGTTATTATATCAAGCAAGCTCTACGCCCAACACAGGACTTGAACTCATGACCCCAAAGCCACATGACTGAGCCAGCCAGGTGCCCTAGGATATATGTATTTTTAATTTTAATACATTTCCAAAAAGGCTATAACATCTGTCATTTCTAGTAGAGACACACCCCCTGAATCCATGCTACCTCTTTAATTTTCTAATACATGAAACTTCTATAAAAACCACATTCATAAGTTTTTCATGCAAGGAAAACTTAACCTTTGCATTAAGACAACTATATTATATGTACCAGGATTTAAAGATAAATATCATATGTAGCTACAAAACAGTACCGCTTACCTGGGCTGCGTAGGTAATTGCCTCAAGCTGCAATGCTGATAACCAGCCATTATCAATGGTTTCTTCAGAAATGGATGTTTTATACCAAACATCAGGAGGAGTAACACTGGATAAAGAACTAGTTTCCACTACAGCATCTGGATGGCGTAGGCCAATTTTTACTAAATGAAAAATTTTAAATAAAAGTAATTAAGTAACTATACACTTCAGGATTCTATAAAGGCACTGATAGGTGGTAAATTATCATTTAAATTCGACTAAAAGAACCTGTTTATCAAACACTTCTGCTTTAAACAGAGACCTGCTGACTAAAAAAATCTTGAGAAATATGAACTTGGTTCACACCACTAGGTTCTCCAACAGCAACAAACACAATTCTAGATTTGGGAATTTATTTGGATGAATCATTCACTTGCATGAGTGAAACAAAAGCTTGGAATGTAATTTTATTTTGAAAGGTATTTTAATGGAAATCTTGGCTATAAAATTAAACAGCAACTAATTCCCTAAAATGCATTATGTGAATAGCTTTAAATAGAGTTCAGCAAACCTTTTCTATATATAGTCAGACAGTAAATATTTCCAGCTTTGCAGAGGATCTTGTCTGTTATTGAACACTGGTATGTAGCAGTGTAAAAGCAGTCATAGCCGATAAATAAATAAACTCATGGGCATGGTTATGTTCCAATAAAGCTTTATAAAAACAAGCAATATTCTAAATGTAGTTTGCTGACTTCGGTTTAAAGGGCCATGGATAAACTTTAAATCCTTTTATGAAAACTATTATGGTGGGAGGGGGAAATTACCCAGTTCAGATACCACAATCTGAAGTTCACTGTTTACATATTTTTTTTTAAGTAGGTTCCAGACCAAATGTAAGGCTGGCTCCAGCTCATGACTCTCAAATTAAGAACTGCATGCTCTAACAACTGAGCAAGCCATGTGCCCACTAACGTGCGTTAAAAAAAAAGCCATTTTTACTGTATGTTCACTAAGTTGGATTTAAATTAAAAAAAATAAAATTTAGGGCCACCTGGGTGGCTCAGTCAGTGGAGCATCTGACTGCAGCTCAGGTCATGATCTCGTAGTTCGTGGGATCGAGCCTTGCATCAGGCTCTGTGCTGACAGCTCAGAACCTGAAGCCTGCTTCAGATTCTGCGTCTTCCTCTCTCTAACCCTCCCCTGCTTGCGTTGTCTCTCTCTGTATCAAAAATAAACATTAAAAAAAAAATCTTTTAATTTAAAAACATAAAGTAAAATTTAATTTAAAGAAATTTTTTTCTTTTCCTTCTAAAGTTCATTTTAGGGGCTGCTGGATGGCTCAGCAGATTAAATATCTGACTCTCAGTTTTGGCTCAGGTCATGACTTTACAGTTCATGAGATTAAGTCCTGAGTTGGGCTCCACTAACAGCATGGAGCCTGCTAGTGGTTCTCTCTCTCAGTCCTTCCCTCACTAGCTCTCTCAAAGTAAATAAATAAACTTAAATAAACAGAGGCACCTCGGTGGCTCAGTAGGTTGAGCGTCCGACTTTGGCTTAGGTTATGATCTCATGGTTTATGGGTTTAAGGCCCCACCTCCAGCTCTCTGCTGTCAGTGCGGAGCCCAATTCAGATTCCCTGTCCCCTTCTATTTCTGCCCCTCCCCCTCTCCCACTCACATGTGTACGTGCTTTCTCTCAAAATTAAACATTAAAAATTAATAATTTCTTTTTAAGATCAGAAAATTATGGGATCTTGAAGTCCATACACAGTTGGTAAACAGATTCTTTAGTTCAAGCAGTGATATTAGTGACTTTTTATAGAAACAAAGATTACATGAAAGATTCTAGCCATATGTGTATTTTTTTCATCTTATCACCACCATATAACGAAAAAGTGACCTTTTTTTTTTTTTTTTTGAGAGAGTGCACCCTCGAGGGAGGGCGAGGAGGGCGAGGGAGAATCCTAAGCAAGCCCCACATCAAGCTGGAGCTCCGATGGGCTCGATCACACAACTGAGCCTAAGTCCGGAGTCGGGCACGTATCTGACAGAGTCACCCAAAGTGAACATTTTTACACCAAGGTTAAAAACTATTAATTTTCAATTTGACACAGTGGCCACTAAATAAATAAATCATGGTTGTTATGGAAAAAAGGGAGAAATGTTAATGCACACCACTGAAATTAACACACTGTATTTTAAAGATTCCCATGCTTTTGTTTTTTTGCATAAAGCATATAAAGCTAAGGTGCAGATTTACATCTCTATAATTTACTACGACTTTATACTCGATGCTGACATTAGAAAAAATTAACTTGAAACAAAAAAAAAAACCCCAAGCCTTTTTACTCTTAAAGGACTTCAACCCAAAACAGTTTTAAATTTCTGGAGGAAAAAAATAACATCAGTGAAATTTTCGCCCAGATATTTTAAAACCTATAATAGTTTAAAACAGATTATAAGGCTCATACTTGTCAAATTCCAAGGCACCCAGTATGGAGAGATCCTAACAGATAATGTGTGCAGGCAAGTTTAAGCGGAACCCAGAAGTCTTTCATCATCTTGACAAACCCCAAAGACATACATTTTATTGGCATATACTCTGCATAGGTTTCTGCGTGACCCATTTCTTCTTCATCTTCTTCCTCTGGTTCATCTTCCTCTTTCACAACAGGGACCTTCTGTAACACAGAGCATGATCAGATACTGGAGGTCCAGCCAACACACAGAAACATTCCTCTGTAGGAATACTAGCAGTCCTCAGTCCTGGAAATACCACATTCCTCAACCAGGATCACAGTTTTGCTCTTCCGTGCTCCTCTGATAAGCAGAGACAACCCAGGCCCCGCTCTCAGCTCTTACCCCACTGGGTCACCTCGGGGCTCCATCTTTCTTCTAGCCACTACCCTCTCAAATTACCTTCCCTTCTGCCTGCCACCTTCCCTGAGGCCCAGAACTCTTTCTAACCTCAGTCTTTCGTGTCAGCTCCAGGAATAGAAGGACCAAAAGGTTTAGGGAGAAAGATGTATGAGCCCCAGCAGCTCATCCTATTAACCTCAATGGCAGAAGCTGCTGAAGCCACACAACCCTCATTTCAGTGTACCTTCATGTCACCTGTCTTCTCTCCCTCGGACACTGAAACCAAAACCCCAAAAAACTCTGGATTTAAAGGTTCTTCTGAAGGACAGAGAATTTACTTTAGACATCTGTGTCTCCAGAGACACAACAACAATCACGTATAAGAAAGTCATATCACTTGGGGCGCCTGGGTGGCTGAGTTGGTTAAGTGTCCAACTTCAACTCAGGTCATGATCTCACAGTTTGTGAGTTCGAGCCCCGAGCTGGGCTCTGTGCTGACAGCTCGGAGCCTGGAGCCTGCTTCAGACTCTGTCTCCTTCTCTCTCTGCCCCCCCCCCACTTGTACTCTGTCTCTCAAAAATAAATAAATGAAAAAAAAAATCCATATCACTTACTCTCTAAACCTTAGCACACATGAAAATGAAATGGGGAGCTATTAGTAAGTACACCAGGAAAACTGGAATAAATCCAGACTGTCCGAGGCAACTTGTGTGAATGGTTACCAATCACACATTCCTTTCTTTCTTCACAGAATCTTAAAGCGGGAGAGGTAGGGAGAAACGGAGAAAAGACAGACCCTGAACAAGCCTCTCTTCACCACAAGTAAAACCATCACCAAAGATCATACTTCTTAATGTGCTTGCTCAAGAAAGACTATAGAGAAAAAGCTGTGAAATCAAGTATATCCAGAAAAGGAGGAGGGGGAAAAATAAAAAAAGAGAGAGAAGCCAGTCAGGGCCCACAGGCAACACCAAGGATAACAGAGCATTGGAAGGTGAGGGAAGGCTCTTCCATTTCTTCTTATTTTGTCCAGAGTCATGATGGCACACCGACAATAAAAGTGGGGAAGAAAAGGGAAATGGAAGATAAGCTTCCAATCAACATCAATCCATCGAATCCTTAGAAAAAAAACCCAAAAAAGTTTCAAATGTTCTTAGAAACTGGAGACAAAGTAGGGTTGGCAAAGAAACACATATAAATCCTCATTCTGCTGTGAACTTGTGTGCCCTTGTGCACATCACTTAAATTCTATGTCTTCTCCACCCCCACTTCAGCCCTTTCCCCACCTATCAAATAAGAATGCATACTACACTAGGGGTGTCTGGATAGCTCAGTGGGTTGAGCTACTGACTTTCGTTCAGGTCAGGATCTCACAGTTTGTGAGTTTGAGCCCCATATCAGGCTCTCGGCTGTCAGCGCAAAGCCTGCTTCAGATCCTGTCCTCCTCTCTCTCCTCCTCCGCTCATGCTCTCTCTCAAAAAGAAAGAAAACACAAAGCGTTAAAAAAAAATGCATTCTACGCTAAATGACCAGCCTCCTTCCTTCTCCCTCTATCTTATCTTCCCATACCTGAATTAAAAAAAAAAAATCACCAAGAGTGTAACTGGAAGATACTGTCTGGTTACAAATCCAGGGACAGACAGGTAAATTTCAAAGCCAATAAAATGGCAACCGAAGGTCACCAAGCTTTGGGTCAAGGAGATAAATGAGGGGGAGTGGGGAGACTGCAGAACCTGGGGAATGCCTGCCCAACACACAAAGTACATGTTCCCAACTAGAAGCCTACTTAACTACGTGGGGAATGTGGGCCCAGGGTTGTCAGGCACGCTTGTTTTTCAGGAGAACCCGGAAATCAGGATTTTTATGTGGTAGCAACAAATTCAAATTTTTCAAAATACTGTAGAATCCCGCCCAACAAAACACATCTATCTGTCAACTGGCTTTGGTCCATAGTCTACCAATCTGCAGTCTCTGCTATATACATACATATGTGTATACATACGTACACACACAGACACACATATTTAAAGTAAGCTCTGTGTCCAATGTGCCAGAACTTAAAACCTCAAGATCAAGAGTCACATGCTCCACTGACTGAGCTAGCCAGGCGCCCATTAGATTTTTTTTCTTCAAGTTTACTGATTTTGGGAGAGAGAGAGAGAGCGAGGGAGCATGAGTGGGGTAGGGACAGAGAGAGAGGGAGAGAATTCCAAGCAAGCTCCGCCCTGTCAGTACAGAGCCTGTTTCGGGGTCTGACCCACAAACTGTGGGATCATGTCCTGGGCCAAAGTCACTCAAACCAC
The DNA here is from genome assembly GCA_004023845.1 of Helogale parvula. NCBI lineage: Eukaryota > Metazoa > Chordata > Mammalia > Carnivora > Herpestidae > Helogale > Helogale parvula. The sequence goes on from PJEM01003988.1 coordinate 57,057, forward strand.
TGAGTCACTCACGTGCCCCTCCTTTTTGTTTTTAATGTTTGAGAGAACAAGAGAGAAAAAGCATGTGCAGGGGAGAGGCAGAGAGAGAGGAGACAGAGTATCTGAAGCGTGCTCTGTGCAGAGCGCCCCATGCAGGGCTTGAACTCACAAATCACGAGATCATGACCTAAGCTGAAGCTACCCAGGCACTCCCTGTTATATGTTTCTTAACTGCAAGATCAATGGAGAACTTCTGGCATATTAAAGGCAAACATAAGCTGGACCGGGAACCTGAGTACTACATACATTAAAAAAGCAAAATAAACAAACAAACAAAAAAAGAAAACGCAACCTCGGGGTGCCTAGGTGGCTCAGCTGGTTAAGCGTCAGACTTGGGTTCAGTCATGATCTCACAATTCGTGGGTTCAAGCCATGCATGGGGGTGTGTGCTGTCAGCAGAGAGCCCGCTTGGGATCCTCTGTCCCCCACTCTCTGCCCCTCCTTCACTGGTTCTCTCAAAAATAAACTTAAAAAAAAGAAAGAAAGAAAGAAAGAAAAATGCAATCTTATTTTCTAAAAATCAATTTCTGTGTCAAGTCGTTGGCACACAACCATTAAGTAAACTGGGTCCTGCCAGCATTCACTCTCCTAGGCCCTGTTCAACACCTCAGGCAGATGGCTGTGCTCTCTCTCCAATTCCTTATTCCACCCCCAAATTTTATCAATCCTCTGGTATTATTACACGTTCTCCTTTTTTTCTTTCCTCTCACCTTGTTTTAATCATCCTCTTTATAGTCCCCCAAGTTTAATTTCTTAATACTTCCCTTCTGGAGTATTTAACCAACTTTCTAACCTGCCTCTCTTCCCCACCTGACCCATCCTGAGTCATTAACAGGATCCTCCATTTCCAGTGGCCCCTGGTGGTGCTGTATCAAGTCCAAATCTTTAAAACTCAACTCAGGACCCACCAAAGTGCCAAATCCAACGATTCCAACTTCCTCCTGGCTTACGGTCACCTAAACATGTGGCCACCATCTCCTCTGTGCCAAACAATGCGTTAGCTCCCTTCCTAAAATGCCCTCTTACAGTCTTGTCAAACTCAAAACTCAAACTCCATTATGCCTCCACCACAAAACAAAATCTTCCCAAACCATTTGAGTCCAGGGAGATCTCCTCTTCCTCCAAATTCATAACGCTAATTGTGAGTGTCCCTATGTACTTTTTGCTGTACCTTCTATTACTACTTAAACCATGTGTTTGTCAAAGCCTGTGATTACGGAAGGGGGAACCATGTAGTACACCTCTTGTTCAAACCCACCACACACATGCAGCGTTATACACAGCACAGTAATGAAATAAATGTATAGAGTTAATGAACTCAAAGCATACAGAATTTCCAAACTATATATAAAAAAATTACTTCTAACTAGAACACTGTATGATCTGACAGCCCATAACTAACTATATATTCAAGTTCAATCCTAAAATGGACACAGGTATCAAATACTTTTGGTTAACTCCACATTGTCTCTCATCAGATGAGAATCACAATAAAATGACATGAGTACTGCGTGTAATACTACACCCTATCAAATATGCAAGCTATAATCACCTTGCTCAGTATGTTAGTTTATTTCAGTAAGATTTAATGCATATTCATTAGTTTATGCAGTTGAGTAGTCCCCCCTTACCCCAAAAAAGTTTCCTGAGGGTTGTTTTAGAGTACTTTTAGCCAAGTGTACTTCCTTACCACACAATACAGATACAGCTTTTAAAACTCACCATGGTTGGGGAAAAACTCCTCATTTTCATGTCGTTTATCCATATTCTTGCTACTTCTTTATTAGAAGACTCTTTCTTTACTGTGCCATTGCTTACATCAGCTGAGAAGGAGAGTCATTACGTTTTAGAACAAAATGTGAATTTCTTTTCCAATAGTTTTTTAAAAATTTAGTAGTTTACCCACTTCACAAAGGAATACCAATCTACTTATCACTAACTTAAGCACAAGGATTAAAAACATTCAAAGCAACGTGTTATCATGGAAGAATTAACCTTAGAAAACAAGTACCTTAAACAGAAATGTATATACAGGAATCGTTAAAACTCTGATAGCTTATCTTTCTGATAAAGACACCTTAACATGAAGTATTTGATAGTGTATTCCAACATAAATACCAACAGCTAGCATTATTTTGGGACACTTCACTTGGTTCATCAAAAAACCCCACAAAACTTGGTGTAATCACCAAGACAGAATCAATTTCACCTGAGTTGATACTCGCTTTCAAGGCAAAATTATTTTCTTGGAAGGAAACAACAACAACAATAATAATTTAAAATTCTACATTCCTCTTCTGCTCAGAATAAAATCCAAACGATGAATCTTTTCTTCTTCTATACCAGTGGTGTGCAAACTCTTTTTACATACAGCAGGAGAACTGAATCCTTCAAGTATTAGGCCAAGTAGAACTTCCTGAGGCTAGAGCCCCAGCAATCAGCCTGCATCCCTGAAGTGCTCACTTCAGGAACCTGGGATCCTGGAGATCACAGTGTGAAAATCACACCGGGCAGACTGATTGGATCTTACCTTCTCTACCAAAAGATAGGGAGTGTTTGGAAGGCCTGTCACTTTGGACTCCAAAATAACAAGGTGTTAACAAAATAAGGAGGCTAGAACAGAGATAATGAATTTATTTGTTTAATGTAACTGTGGGAGAGCCAGTGAATGGACAGTTCACAGAGTTACAGGACTGGACCTCGAGTGAGAACTCAAAACCCAAAGAGAGACCCAAAGGGCTCATGGCTTCAAAGGAGGAATGCCCATAGATAAGTAAGGGAGGAACATGCAAAACCCTGCTCTTTGCAGCTACATACTTTTACTGTTCTTCCCATTTAGTAAAAAGATGATCCTCTGCTACAACACAAAAGTATGCTTATCTTCGGCGTTCACTTACATGTTTCTTTTTCAGCCCTGTTCTAGCCTGACAGTTTCTCAGGCTTCCACACAAGGATGGCCTTGATTTGTACTCTTTTGTCTTTTTAAAATTACTCCACTGGATATGGGAGATGTTACTGACTTACTAAGCGTTACTTGATCAGCTCCAAATCTATCCTGTTTTGTTTTGCTTTCTAAAGTTCCCTCACAATAACACAGTCTTCTTTAAATTATGAGGACATGTGCTGCTCTGAGGAGTAGAATACGCAGAAAGCCACTCAAAAAAGTAGGAGTATTTCTCCTCAAATTCAGAAACTTTTCATGAAAGCTGCTTCCACTAACTGCTGATCACCCCCCCTAAGTCTCCCAGTAGCCGTTCCAGAAGTGGTCCCGCACCCCAGTTAGGTCAGGGCCATGGTCCTGCTCTCCATGGCACAAAATAAAAATCCGTCCTAAGTCAGTTAAAATGATTTTTCAGCAGACAACTAGCTGCTAAGCTGCAGTTAGTTCAGGACAATGACCCTGAGTAAACTATAACCATAAAGCCACAATGGTATGAACTCAAAGATTAACTTATCTGATATTTTAAATTCATGGACCCTGGAGACAAAGTTAGTTCTACATCACACTACACTTTTTGACCATTGCTTTAGAACACCCCAGTCTTCTTTATAAACATAAACACAACTTCCAAGCAGTCAATTCTGCCACAAAATTACATATTGGTCTATATCAAGTATAAAAACTTATTTCCCACAATTAGAAATATAAAGCAATTATTTGGAAAAAGGAACTATCCATACAATACCTATCGCCTCATTCCAAAACCCTAACAAAATACTATTTATGTACTAGTATAAATCATCAGGAACCTCCATTCTATCTCCTTAATCCAAACATACAATAATCCCAAAGAAATCTACTTTTAAAAAAGGCACCAATTCCTATGCTAAAACCGTAAAATAGTGGTCAGTTTAGGCTATAACTGAGGACAGTTATCATTTCCAACAGTGCCTGCCATAGTACTGTTACGTAAAAGGCACTCGAATATACTTCAGCTGAATGGAGAGGGAAGGAAAGAATCTCCCTCTTAAGAATTCACATTTTTCAGTTCCTAAAACCATACTAAAATGATATAGTTAAGATTTTTTAAAACACCAATTAATTCTATTTAAGCATTAAAAATTACCTTACTACACTAAACATGGAGTTTCCTCTGAACACTCCACTTAAAACTGTAACCTCTTCCTGCCCCATACCCCATTTCCTGTTTCTTTCCATAGCGCTGATCCAGATCAGACATACTAGATAACTCTGTTATTGTCTGTCTCTCTCCACTAGGATGCAAGCTCTATGACAGCAGAGATTCCAACAGTTTTCCTCCCAGCCATAGCCTCAAAATCTCAAAACAGTACTTGGCTATAGTAGCCACTCAATAAATATTCGTTGAATAAATGAGCAACAACAAACTCCAAAAAAAACCCCTATAAAATCTATATTCTTTATTCATAACCTCTTTAAAAATGTAATCAAACCATTGTTGAACTTTTCCCCTTTAAGCCCTATCCTTAAGGTATTATGGATTAGCTAGTGGTGATGGTTTAACAACTGTGAATAGACTAAAATCTACTCAAGTGTGTATTCTGAAAGGGAAAACTTTATGGTGTGTACATTATATCTCAATAAATCTGTTTTTTAGACTATATGGGTGCTCGTTCCTCAAAAAAATGCAATAAATTTTGTAACAAAAACATGTATATTTTAAAAAGGAGATCCTTTTGTAGTTCATAAGCGTGATGATTGGGTGTTCACGCCATTGTGTGATATGTGCCACCCTTAAACCTTGTTACGACACCGGCACATTACCCATCTGACGTGAAAAAAATAAAAAATAAAAAAAAAAAATAAAAAGGAATTTGCTGCGGCATCTGGGTGGCTCAGTTGGTTGGGCGTCTGACTTCAGCTCAGGTCATGATCTCACAGTTCAGGAGTTCGAGCCCTGCGTCGGGCTCTGTGCTGATAGCTCAGAGCCTGGAGCCTGTTTCAGATTCAGTATCTCCCTCTCTCCCTGCCCCTCCCCCGCTGGTGCTCTGTCTCAAAAATAAACATTCAAAAAAATTTAAAAAGGAATTTACTAAATACATGACTATATACAAGCATGAAGCCAACGACAGTTAAAATCACAAAACTGTAAAAGTCACAGTTAAAACAGTAAATTATCAGTTTAAACCCAGTTACCTCACAAATGGTCCAAAGACCCTTAGCAATAGCATCCACAAAAAGCTTGTTAAAATGGAGAATCCTGGGCCCCAGCCCAGACCTCCTGAATCTGATTCTCGTGTTGAAAAAGATCACGTAAAGTTTGATAACCATAGACTTAAAGGACTGAGACAGTGTTAGCCAGTTATTCCCAATATATAAAATCTGTATCTCATGGGTTAATGAATGTAGCCACCTGGAAATTCCATGCTTCAAAGTAATGCTAAGGCTTCTAAATTTCTTCTTCCTTTGAATTGTTTAAATACGGTAACTGTACAGTCATACAGACATCTCCTTCATGCCCAGTTCTTTTAAGACCCAAGCAAACCCTTAAAAACACACTGACCTATCTTCCCAAAGGGAGACAGGTGACACTATTGAAAACAGAAACTTACTAGCTGCTGTTGCAACTGGCTGAGCAATATTAGCTGGTGGCTTCAGTTTCATGAGTTCGTTCAGACTATTATTTTTTAGTAGATCTTTCAGCTGAACCTGGTCTTTTGAAGGGGCAGAGGTCACGGCATTTCGTACTGCTGGTGCTGAGACTGAAGGGCGTGTGTTTGCAGTAGTCTGGATAAACTTTGTTAATGTGATGGTCTGCCTATTCGTTGTTACAGGCGGTGTTTTAGTCATTACAATTGTAGATCCCAAGGTCGGAAGCTGATTTATTTGATTCAGCACAAACGTCGTAGTAGATGGAGGCTGCTGCTATAAAAGAAAACCGTAACACATCAGACCATTGAGAAGTCCTTTACTGGCTAACATAGCCCAGATCCACAAATACGGAAGACCATCTAAAAATCTAAAACCAGGGGCACCTGGGTGGCTCAGTCGGTTAAGCGACTAACTTCAGCTCAGGTCATGAACTCGTGTTTCATGAGTCCAAGCCCCACATCAGGCTCTGTACTGACAGCTCAGAGCCTGGAGCTTGCTTCACATTTTGTGTCTCCCTCTCTCTCTGCCCCTCCCCTGCTCACGCTGTCTCTCTCTCTCTCTCTCTCAAGAATAAACAAAACAAAAAAAAAAGTTTTTAAAGAAAGATTAAAAAATAAATAACTAATTAAATAAATAAAAGTCTAAAACCAGGGGCTCAGTCAGTTGAGTGTCTGACTCTTGATTTCGACTCAGGTCATGATCCCAGAGTCATGGGGTTGAGCCCCATGTCAGCATGGAGCCTGCTTAAGATTCTCTTTCTCCCTCTGCTCCTTCCCCGGCTCATTCCCTCTCTCACTAAAATTAAAAAAGAGGAACCTGAGCGGCTCACTCAGTTAAGCATCTAACACTTGGTTTGGCTCAGGTCATGCTCTCACGGTTTCTGGGTTCAAGCCCCACATCGGGCTTTCCACGCCTGCGTGGGATTCTCACTCTCTGCGTCCCTTCCCTGCTCCCACATGTGCACATTCGCACGCACTCGCTCTCTCTCAAAATAAATATTTAATAGTAATAAAAAAATAAAATCTAAAACTGACATTCTTACCTAACCTTAGTGCTATATTTTTAATTAAACATGACTAACTATAAACTACCAAGTTAAAACATACCACTTTGAGGGAGAAAAAATTGTATAGTAGTAATGTGACATTTTCTATAGCTGTCAGGGGCAGCAAGCATTAAATATCAAGCTGTGATGTACAGCATCCCTATATAATACAAAGACTAGGAAGAGAAAGAATTTCTAATCCCAGCAGTGCCTCAACTAGGTCAATAACCTTAGGCAAATCACTTCACCCCTGGAGGCCGAGGCTTTCTGAAGTCTATTTTCCATTTCTAACATTCTGTGATTCTTATACAATGCCATTTTGCTACCATACAGACGATACCAATGTTTAGAAATTAAAAGATAAAATTACCAAGCAGTGTTTTTGTTGTTGAAGATTTTATTTTTAATTAATTTCTGCACCCAATGTGGGACTCGATCTCATGACCCAGAGATCAAGAGTCCCATGCTCTAACGACTGAGCCAGCCAGGCGTCTCCAACTCCAAGCAGCGTTTTAAATACCTATCTCACACGAACGATCCAGGGAATACAACAATATCACCAATATCAAATATAGATACTACCTCTGAGCCTAAGAAAAGCTATATAGCATTTTATTTTTTTATAGTTGGGGGGTGAGAAGCAGACATTAGGAGCTGGACAAAAATGCAGGCAAAAAGGTCAAAGATTTGAGGATGATAAAGTATCTGTGATCTTAAGCAACTGAAGTATACAACTGAGTATTTTTATAAAGTTCAGTCTTTCTACTTTCATCTTCAAAGTAGTTCTTATTTTTCCATGACTCTTATAGTAGGAATTTTGTAGATTACCACCTGTTCCCCCCCTTTTTAACGCAGGCAACTTTCTTCATTATTTTTTTAACATTTTTATTTATTATTGAGAAACGGAGCATGAGCATGGGAGGGGCAGACACAGAATCTGAAGGAGCCTCCAGGCTGAGCTGTCGGCACAGAGCCCAACGCAGGGCTTGAACTCACAAACTGCAAGATCATGACCTGAGCTGAAGCTGGATGCTTAACTGACTGAGCCAAACAGGTACCCCAAGCAGGCAATGTTTTTTTTTTTTTTAAAGATTTAGACAACTAATGTCTATACACAATGTAGGGATCAAACACAATCCTCAGACAAGAGTCACATGCTCTTCCAACTGAGCCAACCAGGTGTCCCACCACTTACCACTTTCAAATAAAGCCCTCAACAATTATCATAAATTATCAAATTTTTAACTAGGTTGTCCTTTACACCACTAGGCTTAAGTTAATAACTGCTACTTTTAAGGTTAAATCAGAGAAACTCTGTGTTTAAAGCACAGTTACGATCACATAATGGCAAAAAGCTGAAATCAACCAGGAAGAATGAAAAGTGTAGAGGGTTAATAACGTAGCTCATAAATTTTGTATCACTTACAGTAAGTAAATTCAGAAAATTTTCTGTTTTGTCCTAATTGTCTTTCGATCAACATAACTATCAGAAGAAGGAAAGAAATATTTTATCAAGTAGGCAGTGAGAGCAGCATGTTGGAAAGAAGCAAAAAGCAGAACTAGTAAGATAAAAACTATTTCATATTATAGTTTCTGACTATAATCCTAAACCGTTTTAGTAATCATGCCCAGTAAAAACCGTTCTCACCCTGACATTTAACAGTGCTGGAGCAGGTACTGCTTCTTGTTCTGGCTTAACAGGGACTGCTGCTTCGGTCTCCAAACCCAGTTCTAACGCACTAAGTGGCACTGACTAGAGAGAAAATAACATCAGAGAAAGAAATAAAAAATGACAGCAGGGAACTGTTTCAAGAACCAAAGATGTATTAATTTTATTAAAACAAAAAATGTCTTAAGTTTTACACTCAAAAAAAACCTGATACCAAGTATAAAGTAATCATCTTCCCAAGTACAACATCTTCACAAAACTATGCTAACACCAGAGTCTTATTTTTTTAATTTAATTTTAACATTTATTCATTTTTGAGAGACAGAGCACGAGCTGGGGAGGGGCACAGAGAGAAAGGGAGACACAGGATCCAAAGCAGCTCCAGGCTCTGAGCTGTCAGCACAGCCCAGCGTGGGGCTCCAACTCATGAACCGTGAAGCCATGACCTGAGCTGAAGTCAGATGCCCAACCGACTGAGCCACCCAGGCGCCCCCAGAATCTTAATTTAGTGTAGTGAAACCTCAGAAGGCCCCCCTAAAATACAAAGACAACTAGTAAGGCAATTTACAAACCTTTCACAAGAGTTCTAAATTATACATCTATTTTATATAAATATATATGTATATCAAAGCAGAAAACATCTTAACTTTTCACTGCAAGTATTTTCCATCTCATGAAGACTAATAACAAAAATAACATGAACATGTATATTTAAAATTATGTCTTGGGGTGCCTGGGTGGCACAGTCAGTTGAGCATCTGACTTGGACTCAGGTCATAATCTCACATCTCAGTCGGCGGATTTGATCCCTATATCAGGCTCCTGGAACCCACTTAGGATCCTTTGTCTCCCCCTCTCTCTCTGCCCCTCCCCCACTAGCGCATATGTGCGTTCTCTTAAAAATAAACATTAAAAAAATTTAAATATGTCTTAATAATACCTATTTCTAGGAGTAGAAATCAAAATTAAGCAATCCACTCTTTACAGAGGCTTTGGAAAACTCTTACCTGCTGAACTGGAGGAGTAGGTGTTGGAGTTGCAAGCCCCGCATCTCCACCATCAATATCAAAGAGGTCATTCGGACTAATTCCACTCTCACTCAAAGCAGCAAGCAGTAAATCTTGCCCTGGTTCCACCATCTTTAGAACAAAATATTTAATGTTAACATAAAAAACTTAAAATGACAATTAACTCTCTTCTAAGTATAAATCATTTTCTACCAGATCCAGCCATTTGATATTTATGAAGAACCTATCACATATCAAATAAGAAGGACTAACGAGAAATAGTCTCTGATTCCAAGAAATTCACAGTAAGATGGAAAGGACAGAGAAATAGGTAAAACGAAGCGAGAGTATTTGTGTACAAAATGCGGTGGGAAGAGAAAAGGAATGCTCAACTTTGCCTGGGGAGAGAGGGGACAAAGATGACTGGGAACTGAGTCTTGAAGAAATCACCAGGTGGGTGAGCATCTTCTGGACAATGCATTAAAATTTATGGAGCCATGAAAGACGTTACTACTTTAAGAACAATGGTTAGAGTAATTTACCATTGGGATGGAAGCTCAGAACAGAAATCCAAGGCTCAGACAGGTGATCACAAGAGCTGAGGAAAATGTCACCCCCAAGCTTCTATACTATGCTAGAGAGTTCACTTAATCCCGTGGGTGGTAGGGGTCACTGAAGAGTTTTCCAAGAGAGAACTGCATGACACAGTTGTATTTGTGACTTAAAATACGCCATGGAAGTATGAAAGCAAACAGAATAGGTAGAATAAGACCAGAAGCAGAGAGACATTTTAGGAAACTGCTATGGTAGACCAAGAGAGATGATATGCTATAGTAACAGAGTGTGGCAAGAAGGGGGAATGGATTCCAAGATATTTAGGAAGAACAATCCATAAGACTAATTTTACACAGAAGTTCAAAATGTGGGGCGCCTGGGTAGCTCAGTGGGTTAAGCGTCCGGCTTCAACTCAGGTCATGGTCTCGCTGTTTGTGGGTTCGGGCCCCACATCCGGCTCTGTGCTGACAGCTAGCTCAGAGCCTGAAGCCTGCTTCAGATTCTGTGTCTGCCTCTCTCTCTGACCCTCCACTGCTCGTGCTGTCTCTCTGTCTCTCAAAAATAAATAAAAAATACATATGAAAAAAGAAAAAAAAAGTTCAAAATGAAAGAAAATATGAAATACACAAAAAGCATCAATTGATGGATGATTAAAGATAAGCCAACACAAAGTGAAAAAACAAATGCTGAGCCCAGGACACATAAAAATGGGTTATATAGTTTAGTAGGGGAAAATGAAGCAAATACATTTTAGGTTTGAGTTTTCCAACAGTACTCTAAGAAACCACATGTACTTTGATCCAAGGTATCAAAGTAACTTAGCACCAAAACGGAGTTCTGTCCGTTTTGTAAGGGGAAAAAGAAACTTAACAACTTTCTCAATTTTTAACTTTTGTCATTACCTGAAATAACTAATTTATATACATAAACATGCAAAAAATGACTGTACTTGTTTTTCTCAAAACACTAATTTCACGTTACATAAATACACTAATCTTCAGCTAGTTTGTTTATTCTCAGGCTATGTGACGGAATCAAATGTGAGTGTCTTCATTATGTCCTACTAAAAGAAAGGTGTTAGCCACCATGACCATGACTTCCCATGTATATAAGAACTGCTGTTTCAAATGAAAGCAAGATACTTAACAGAGAATTCCTCTACTAGGTAGGCCTATGTCACATAAGCCCATGTATCAATTAGAAAGAAGTTCTAACACAAACATGAATGAGTTTAAGATAAAAACCACACTAGAAACCAGTTTGGGATGCATATGATGGGGCTTCTGTGCTATTGCTGGGATTGGGAGAAATAAAACATGCAATTTAAGTGGGGAGGAAAAAAAAAAGATAAAAACCACAGATATCCAGAAATGAAACAAATGGCAGACTGTCTGAAGACGGTCGTAAACAGCCCCAAGGAAGAAAAGGTAAGCCAAATGAATTTTCCCCAAAAATTTTTAGAAAAAGGAAGTCTATGGAATATATGCTGAGCAGGAAGGAAGACAGTAAGGAAACTGACGACTAATTATGTTCTCAAAGCTCACACAGTGTTTAGGCTCTTCACACACACTATGAGCCCACAGCCCCCCAAAAAGATAGGATTACAATTTTAGAGATGAAACTGAGGCGCAGAACGCTTACATTACCTACAGCTACCCAGATCGGGATTGTTCAAACTCCCAAAGCCCACGCACTCTCTCTCCAACAAATAAGTCAGAAGAAGTCAACGTTGCTAACCTAAGAAGTTTCAATACTTAACTTTGGAATAAATGCCAGTTTGAGATTAAAATTGGAAGGAAAACAGATTATTGGGCAGCAAGATAGAAACAGTATGAAAGGACTGAAAAGAGGAGACAAATAGGAAAAATGTCCCAATGGAGATGTAAATAAATGGTCGACCATACTTTACAAATTAATCCAAGTATGTAGTACAAACATGTACCGAGAGCTAAGCTAATGCTTTAGAAACATTTTCAGGGGCGCTACTGTGGCTCAGCTGGTTAAGCATCCAACTCTTGGTTTCAACTGATGTCATGATCTCACGGTTCATGGATTCAAGCCCCATCCAACTGTATGCTGACAGTACATGACAGCACAGAGCCTGCTTGCTCACTAAGTAAATAAACATTTAAAAACGAAAAATAAATAAAAACAGTTTCAATCCACAAAATACTTCACTAAGACCAGTGACCTGGGGGAATGTGGGGTGGTCTTGGTCTGCTTGCTATGACTAATCCTGACCTAGACTGATAAAACTCCAGAGACTATCAAAATGTTATCTTTTAAAAGTACTAGAAATAATGATTTACTTACATTTGAAACAAAAATACATGGTTTTAAACCGGTGATTCCTAAGCTACACACCAAAGAACACTTGGGAGGCCAAGGGATCCATTAATCCATTAGATGCACACCAAGCTCTGCCTAATTATACTAAAAAGTACAAAAACATCACTAATGAAAAAAAAAATCACTGAAAAGCAGTACTAAATTCATGAGAGGTTTTTGAAACATATTTTCTGAACGAGCACTGAAAGTACAAAAATATTATCATGGAAGGGAAAACCTTGGTATTTTTATAAGAAGTAACAGCACGGTTATAAATAACACTCTCAATGACCTACTGACAATTCATTCACAGGAATCACAATTTGAGATTTCTAACCTCAGTAGTGGCTTGGTAATGACAATGACTTTTACAAGCTTTTAATGAAGAAGATTTTAGGTTTAGATACATCATATACACAAATTCTAGGGATCCTTTTTTTAAATTTTCTAATGTTTATTTTTGAGAGAGAGAACACGAGCATGAGTGGGGGAGGGGCAGAAAGAGCCCAAGACACAGAATCCAAAGGAGGCTCCAGGCTCTGAGTTGTCAGCACAGAGCCCAATGTGGAGCTCGAACTCATGAAACATGAGATCATGACCAGAGCCCATGTCAGACACCTGACCAACTTAGCCACCCAGGCGCCCCTAGGTATCCTATCTTAGCCAACTGAGCACAAATTCTTTACTTGCACTTGTCTGCAGTGAGAAAGGGGGAAAGGGATACAGAGGAACATTTAATGCCATTCTCTAATCCCATCAGGCAACACTCTTAATATTTAATTTTCCTATTCTGAAACTATTACAGACTCACAGAATTTCAGTGTCCAGGCTGAGAGACTCTTAAAAAGGTTATATTATTCAATCTTCTCCTCACCTTACAAGTAAGATTTATTCTTCAGAGGTAAAACAACATTTTCACTTTGAACCCTCTAAATACAATATAAATGCAAATACTGTTAAACAGATGTAAGAGAACGCTGTTACAGTATATCTAACAAAGGATTTCGTAGCTTAACATGTAGCAATGTAACAAACCCAAAAATTACTAACCTCAGAGTGACTATCTCAAACAATGAACAACAAAACATTCCATTTCTATCATAAACATATTAGAAAATACCACCTATTTCAAAATAGTACACCTATGAAAGTCTACGATAAGTAAGAAACAAGGACACAGTAGTAGAGAGAAACGAAGAGCCATCCTTGGCAGGAGGAGAATCCTGAGAAACGACAGCCAATCAGAAGAATGGAAGGGTACAGTTCCCTCTGAGAACACCAACACTGAAACCTATCAACCAAGACAGGATTGCTCTAGTCAAGACCTAAGGCAGATCTTCACAGCTCTGCGCAGATACAAGGGGTCTGGGTCTATCTGCACCAGTGGCAGCATAGACGATGACGCCAAACAGCATATCTGGGTTCAAATCTTGGCTACATCATGCACTAGTAGTAGAACACGATCAAACAATAACTTAATGTGATCCAGTAGTAACTTGTTTCCTCAAATGGGAATAAAAACAGAACCTATTTTATAGGATTGTTATTGCATAAATGTTGTATTACTAGCTATTAACTATCATTTTGATAAATATTAGTAGCATGTCAAAAATACAGGGTTTCTTCCACATCACTGATGCAATACTATATTTTCTAAACTACAAACTTTACTTGTTGGCAATCTATTCAATAATTTCCATGGGGTGCCTGGGTGGCTCAGTCGGTTAAGTCGGCAAAGTCGACTTTGGCTCAGGTCAGATCTCACGTTCGTGGGTTTGGGCCCCGCGTCAGGCTCTGTGCTGACAGCTCAGAGCCTGTAGCCTGCTTCAGATTCTGTGTCTCCCTCTCTCTGCTCCTCCCCTCTCATGCTCTGTCTCTCTCTGTATCAAAAATAAATTTAAAAAATTAAAAAAAATAATAACTTCCAAATATTATGTCTCACTTTTTCTCTCCCCTCCCCAACTTCTTACGTCTCACTTTTAACTCTGCTTCAACTTTGCTTTTACAAAGCCCAGACGTAACGATTCACATTTAGTTTAAGAAGTTGAAGGATAATGACCCACTCAGAATTTAGTTAATATAGTTCATGAACAAGGTACTTTAGTATCTACTGAAGGCTGGTTCCTTAAATAAGAACATCAGGAGAGGGTTCTTGTTTAACCCTGGGTGGGTCCAACTCTTGGTTTCAGCTCAGTACATGATCTCACAGTTTGTGAGTTCAAGCCCCACATCAGGCTCTGCACTGTCAGTGCTTGGGATTCTCTCTCCCTCTCTCTCTCTCTGCCCCTCCTATGCACGCACACTCACTCTCTTGCTTTCTCTTCCTCTCTCAAAATAAACAAATGAAATAATAATAAAAAAAGAACATCAAGAGATATACAAAATAATATTAAAAAGTTCATTAACAAGATTTTCATTACCTTTAGGAACTTAATTTGTATTTTTTAATAGCTATTTTTCAAAGGAGCAATTGTTCACTAAAGCTTGCCTCTTCCTGCTGGCTCTACAAAACTTATAGAAAGAATGGATTTGCAAAGGAATGTGCAGATAACAAAATTTCAAATATGCTTTACAAAAAAGCCCCTGAAAGAATGGAGAAGGTGGGACAACTTTCTTGATTACCACCATCAACTTCAGATGGCTAGACACCTTGAGATTTACTACAGTGTTAATTTTCTTTCTCTTTTAACCCTCCAGGTAACCCATGAATAAATATTTTACCCATTATCCCTTTGTCACAGATAAAACTGAGGCTTAGAGAGATGAACTGTAACAAGGTAACAACAAAGCAAGCATGGAGCTGAATGAGAAACCCAGGAGCTCTGATCCCACATCCCCCTAAGATACTGTACTCTTAACCCTAGAACATGTTTTTCAATCTGCTGGTCACACCACAGTGAGTTGTCAAGTCAATTCCGTGTATTATGATCAGCATTCTTAAATATTCAGTGCAGAACAGAAAACTAGTGCAGAATGTATAGAGAGAATAAACATGATTTCATGACATGACTTTTTCAGTTCCACGTGTGTACATGTACTAGGTCACAATGTAAAACATGTCTTACATGGAATACAACAAAAAGGTTTAAAAATTTTTTTGTTTTTTATTTATTTTTGAGAGACAGAGAGAGAGAGTGCCAGCAGGGGGAGGGTCAGAGAGAGAGGGAGACACAGAATCCGAAGCAGACTCCAGGCTCTGAGCTGTCAGCACAGAGCCCGACCCAGGGCTCAAACCCACAAACCGTGAGATCATGACCTGAGCCGAATCTGGACGCTTAACCTTAAGACTGAGCCACCCAGGAGCCCCAACAAAAAGGTTTTAAAATCCTTACTCTGTACTATATACTGCCTCCCAAGAATTAAATAAGTAAGTTAATCTGGTGGGTTTTGTACTGTACTCTTAACACCAGAGTCCCTGCCCTTCAGGAGCCTATCTTTCCATCGACACACAATTTCAGTACATCCCAAGACTGTCCTTACTAAGAAGTTCAACTACAAAGTTCGACATTAAAATAAAAAAAAAAAAGACAACTGCAAAAACTTAGGATATCGTTTTGGTTACTAATTAGCTATTTATTGTGAAAGCATTTCTTCTCAGAAAGTATCTTCACACCAACTTTAGGCAGGCAAAGCATGGGAACCGAGAGACTCACGAAGTCAGGTGACTTGGTAAGACCAGACCTCAGATGCGAGCGTTCAGGACCTTCACAGGCCGCAAGTCTCAAATCAAAGCTCAATTTAGAAACTAAGAAACACCAAAGTATATCTGCAGCTAGAGTCTCTAAGATGAATCATTTTTTAAAAAGCATGTAAAAAACTCCAAACTGTCAGCTTTTAAGCAGTACATAATTTCAGCAAAGCCCTCAAGTAAAACTGCCTTACACTTAACAGCATTCAATGAATGAATGAAGGGCCTGGACTGGAAGCCACCCACTGAGCCTCCCTTTCTAATACTAACCCACCAGTTAGAGTAAAAACTTACTTAAAATTCTATAGACAATTGTGTGTAACTAAGGTAGACTGGGAGATAAAAAAGCAGAAACCAAAAGAAAAAGTAAAGATGCTTTTTCAGATAATCTAAATTTTGGAAACAACTTCTTTAAACACGAAAATTAAAACGTCCCCTTGCCCGCAATATCACTGTCCCATGCAAGGCACCCACAACAAATCCCACATTTTATCCTAGAAATTCTATACAAACTATTTTTGGGGCAATGATGCTGGCTTTCCCCACAGCTTATGAAAATCACTTGATTGCCGTAAAAATACTGGGGGAAACGAACCCCTTCACAAGGTTAGCTGAGTGTCTCTGAGTGTCACGTCTATCTGCTGCTCTAGAACAACTCCGGATTTGACAGCTTTCTAGACAGACCTTCCTGGCCGAGTCTATACAAGCCTACTTCGTCCCTAATCATGGCTGTCTAGAAAGAAAGAAAGAAAAACATTTTACCCAACATAAACGGCTAATAATCAACTTTCAAAGGTCAAAGGGGACCCAGTTTTTAACCTTCCCTCAGCAACACGTGTTTAGTACAAACTTCCGGGTGCGGTTGCAATTGGCTGCGCAATTCAATGGATAAAAACGTTGCTTTATTCGACTCTCATTTTCTTGCCCGTTCTTTCCCCACGTTTCTCAACCAGCGACTCCCCAAAACAAAAGCTTCCTACAGTAAACGGAGCCCGCACATAAAAAGGGCTTCTCTGTGCGAGGATCAAGTTAGTGGTCCGCAAACATTAACCAAACAGCGGCACAAAGCCGGGCTGGAAAGGGGAGGAGCTGGATGCCAGGGTCAGGAAAGAAACAATCACAAGGCTTTCGGGCACATCCAAATCTCCTCCGCGGTTAAACCGATCCCAAACCACTTCAGGGAAACCACCAGCAGACACTGGTTTGGGGAACTTTAGACGCTCGTTACGCCAAGCACTGTAGAGTAAGCAAATCCGCAACCGCCTCTCACTGCATAGATGTTTAGGGTCTGGGAGGCGAGCGAGCTGGCGACAAAATTAACCTCATCACCCGGTGAGGCTTGAAGGTGGCCCCCACGTGTCCCACGTACCGCTTCGGCGCCCTGAGGGCGAGGGAATCAGAAAACTGCAGGTGCGGGGTCCAGATTTGGGGCGCGCCTATCGCTTCCCGCACTCGCCCTACACCGGGGGATAATCCTCCCGCAGGAGGACTTCTGAAGGGTTGCGGAGCTCACTTTCCTGCGGGTCCGGGACCTCACAGTCCCCGAGTGGAGCGGAGAAAGCAAGGGGGGCGACCTAAGTAGAGTCGGAGCCGGCGTCCGCAGACCCTGCCTCCCCGCCCAAACTGGGTGCCTCCGGCCCGGGACAGCGGGGCCCCGGGGGCCCGAGAGCCCCACGCGCAGCGACCGCAGGGCCCGGCGCTGACGGGCGGATGAGGCGAGCGCAGCGGGGCTGCCGCTGGGACCGTGCCCCCGAGAGCCCCGGGGCGCGCAGCTGAGGGGGCGGCGAGGGAGGCCCCAAGCTGGGGTGAGGTGGCTGCCCCCCCCCCAGCCCGGCCCCACACGGCCCCCTGAGGAGGGTGGGAGTGGGAGGCTGGCTGTCCGGGAGGGGGAGTGTGGAAAGAGAAGAGGGATAGGGAAAGGACTTACTTTCCCCGCGGAATCCGACGCCGGCACAGGTTCTCCCGGGTGGCGAAAGCCTGAAGAACTAGAGGCGACTGGAGCGGAGGCGGCGGTGGCGGCGGCAGCAGCGGCGTCCGGCTCTGCCTACCTCCCCGCCGCCATCTTGACGCCCCTCCTCCCGGCCCCCCCGCCCAGCCGGAGGGGAGGGGGTGGGGCGACGGATGAGGCGCCGCGCGCACGCAGCGCGCTCCGCGCGCCTCACGTGACTTCCTCCCTTCCCTCCCCCCCCCAGCTCCCCAGCGCCCCCCTCCGCCCCGCCTCCCTCCTAGATGAAGGAAGATGATTTCCCCCCCCATCTTGACCGCCCCCTGCCTTCACCGCCAAGCACGGACTCCGCCGGCCCCAGCCGACCCGGTACCAGTGGTTGGATCCAAGAGAATTCCGGAACCCAAACGGTCCATTACCGCGGCTCCGGGGTGGGCGAGGGGTGAGGGGGCCGGGTTTCCGAGAAGGGGGAGGGGGGAAGGCGAAGGCCGCCTAGAGGAGTCACGTGTCTACTGCTTCCGCCGGCGCTCAAAGACCTCGCGAGAATTCCGTTCCCCCTCCCTTTCTGCCCCGCGGGCCGTCGGGAGGAAGGTCGGCGGTCTGGTTTTGCCACGAGGAGGTCAGCCGGTGGGCTGGGCGCATGCGTCCCATACCTGCTTTCAAAAGTCGGGCTAGGAGGGGCCCGAAGCTATTTTCAAAACCCTTTTGGTGTGTGGCTTAGGCCCAGGAAGTTATCTAGTGGCGTCTCTGTCACTTTGGAAAGCTCTTCATTACCCAGTCAATCCTAGAAAAAAATATTCGCGTATTCTTTGCTTGTTAGGCTCGCTCGAAGCACTTTATTCAGAATGAAACCGCAGTAAATATAACGCGGAGACCTTCGGCTGACCCACTGTCATTATCATACCCTACCCTGAGGAGTATGAGCAGAGTCAGCCCCACTTTTTTCTGAACACACTATTGCTCTGAATGATGGCTGCAGAAAAGGTTTGTCGCCACCCCCTCTCGCTTCCTTATTTTCTTCTCCTTCCCCTTATTCTATTACCACTACTACTATTACTATTGTTATTATTAAATGACCTAACAGAATAAACAAATTAACTTCTTGGTAACCCTTTTGTAAAGTCATTCTGAATGCTGTTTGACTCCGTTGCTTAGGTAATGGGCACGCCTGGGTGAGTCTTGCCCCCTACTGGCGGCGCATCCCGCTCGCCTTGTGTTGAAAGAAACCAAGTCCCCAAACACTTGGAGGTTGAGGTGTGAGCTCCTCAGGAGAAAGTAGAGGGAGAGTGGGGAGGGGGAAAAACGTAGTAGTCTTGGCAAGATGATTATGAATCTTCCAACTTGGCGTTTATATACATAAGTATATATTTTATGTATATATACATATATACGCACATTTAAGTAAACATTTTAAATTGCTGACTAATTACTTTGCTTTCATTATTTCATTTCATCCCTACAAAGAAACCTGGTAAAGGTAAAAATGATAAAACTAATCCCATGAGAACAAGGCCCTCATGTGTCCTGTTCACTGCTAGCCACCATACCAGTCCTGTGTATGGTCTAGTGTAGATGACACCAAACAAGCTGTTACAAGTCTGTCACATTATGAAAGGAGAAAGGATGCAGCAAAAAAATCTAAAGCATCGTGTTTGGTGCATCAGTGTCTTCTGAGCTCGCCTGGTACCATTTGGTTTCCAAGTGGCCCTCAAACTCTAGCTGCACACTAGGGCTACGGAAATACTAGAGTCCAAAAAGTGGAGGTCTGACCTAGAAACTACCACCTTAAGAGGTCCTTTCTGAGCATCCAAGCCAGATCCTTGCTGCCAGACCTACATAATCACCTTCTCTGGGACCAGAGTAAAAGACGATATTTCAAGAGAGATTGCAATATACATATTTGCAGACAATGTCATGCCCAAGGTTATTCACTGCAGCATTAGTTGTAGAATCAAAAGATGGGAAACAAACGGAATGTCTGGAGGAAAGAACCGGTTAGCTGAACTGTGGTCCTTGCTTACAGTGAAAAACAGTTGTCAAGAGAATGAAGTGCCTCTCTCCGTGAGGACATATAATGATATATTTTGCTTGCGTGTACACATAGAGCATCTCAGAATGACAGTGCAAGGAGCAGCAGTTTCAGGGGCTGGGAGTCGAGCTACTGAGGACCAGAAGCAGGAGGATGATTTATTGGGTTCACCCAGAACAGAGATGCTGTTGGAAGCAGCTAATTCACAATCAAAACAAAACCCTGTTGAGGCATGGTATTGCCTTGCCCATGGCTGTGAAAACTGCACTTCTCACTCCACTCAACAGGTATTTATGGAGTCCTTACTATGGGCCAAGTACACTGTTAGATATCAGGGACACAAATTTAAGAAAACCAAATGTGCATAGATTAATGTCCCTACAGTGTTGCGGCACCTGAGTGGCTCGGTCGGTTAAGCCTCTGACTTCAGCTCAGGTCATGATCTCGCCGTTCCAGAGTCTGCGTCCCACATCCGGCTCTGTGCTGACAGCTCGGAGCCTGGAGCCTGCTTCAGATTCTGTGTCTCCCTCTCTCTCTCCCTCCCCTGCTCGCAGGCTGTCTCTCTCAAAAATAAACATTAAAAAAGTGTTCAGTATCGTTACATTGTAGCGGATGTTCATCCAAAAATTATACAAAATGTAAACTTGTAACTGTGACGTTGCCACAAAGAAGCTAACAGCCTATTACAGAGGGATTTGACCTCACCAGGGGCTCAAGGCTTCCACAAGGAAGTAGGAAAAGTAGGTATTACGTGGGCAAGAAGAAGAGGGAACTGCATTTCAAGAAGAGGAAATAGCACATGCAAATGTCCTGAAACAGGCAGGAGCAAAGCAAGGAGAAGCAACAGTAACAAGCCAAGCGCAACGGTCGTTAAGACCGATGTCGTCTCAGCTCCAAACCCGGGCTTCTCGCACCTGTGTCGTGATGCGCTGCAAAACCACATGTCTGCTCTGCAACTGTTTCAGTGTTTGTTTCTGCGGCAGGGCATGCCAGAGGGAGACGACAAAGCTGGAGGAGACGTTTCCTGTGAACGTCATCCCAACCACACTCCTTCACCCTGGCAGCTGCGTCTCCTTCCTGTAGCAGCAGCCCTCCTCCGTCTCCCCCAGACTTGGGGAACTGGCCTCGCCAAACCTTCCTTCCAGAGGGCGGGACCAGCAGGAACCTCCCCACGGGCACCCCGTAAGGACTGAGATCCGAGCACCAGCTGAGCAGAGCCCCCTCCTTAGAGTTTAGGTCTGAGCAACACGGTCCCTCTTTTTTGTTTCTAAGTTTAATGACACCAACCTCTCCCTTCCCTTCCTCCCCTTAGCCTGAGTGGTGGGAGCTGCTTCCTGCAGTTGGAGAAGTGATGCCTTAAAATTCTCTTGTCACCCTTTCAGGTTACCTAGTTAACCAGCTTAGCCCTAGTTAACAACTCTTTACATTAATGGATCTCTATTCAAAACCTGGTGTAGTTTCTGCCTCCTGTCTGAACCTTGATTGACATAGCACCTAGCAGGGAATCATCAGTAGGATTATAAAAATAGATGAAGGTCATTCTCAAAGAGCCTTTTGAAACAGAGTTTGGACTTTATTTTGTGGACTACAGGGAACTCAGAAGCCTGTTATGCAGAGAGCTGCCATGGTTGGCTAGGCATTCTAGAAGGATCACTCTGGAAGCCATGTAGCAGAAGGATCTAAGAACTGGGCTGCAGATATGAGGAATAGATAAATCGAGAGAAGATAACAGAAGCTGATATGGAGCAACATCGTTGGCCAGTGGAAGAGGGCCAGGGTCAAGATATGTTTAGGAGATAAAGCCAACCACACAGAGTGGCTGGTTGGACAGGGGTTGGGAGGAGGGAGGAGCCTAGAATGAAGCCTCGGCTTCTCGCATTGGAACCTAGGTAGATGATGGTGCCGCAGCTGAAACTATGACCTCAGGACGACAGAGGTGAAGAGGAAGACGATGGATTTGGGGAAAGTTTGCTTATGTAACAAACACCCCCAAACCTAATGACAGCACAACAACGATTTTGTTTTTTTCTCATGGTTCTGCAAGCTGGGCTGGGCTCCGCTAGGATGCTGGGGTAGCTGTATCTCTCTTGTTGCCTCATGGCTCTTACATGGTGGCTCTGGGCCCCCAAGAACACAAAAGCAGGAGCTTCCAGCGTCTCTTGAATTTTAGGCTTACAACTGACCAAGTGACGTTTCCATCACATTCTGTCAATTAATAAGGCCTCACAAGATTTAAAGAGGAGGGGCTGACTGGCTCAGTTGGTAGAGCATGCAACTCTTGATCTTGGGGTTGTGAGTTCAAATCCCGCAATGGGTGTAGAGATTGCTTAAAAACAAAATAATCTTTTTTTTTAATGTTTATTTTGAGAGAGAGAGAGAGGGAGAGGCAGAGGGAGAGAGGGGGAGAGGGAAAGAGAGAGA
This sequence comes from Helogale parvula, assembly GCA_004023845.1. Taxonomy (NCBI): domain Eukaryota; kingdom Metazoa; phylum Chordata; class Mammalia; order Carnivora; family Herpestidae; genus Helogale; species Helogale parvula. Next base: position 79,355 of record PJEM01003988.1, read on the forward strand.
GAAAATCCCAAGCAGGCTCCATGCTCAGTGCAGAGCCCAATGTGGGGCTCAATCCCACAACTGTGAGATCATGACCTGAGCCAAAATCAAGAGTTGGATACTTAACTGAGCCACCCAGGTACCCCTAAAATAATCTTTTAAAAAATGAATGGTGGGAGGCATTGTTCATTGGAGGCCATGAGGACTTTTGAGGGGCCAATGGGACATCCAAGTGGAGAGGTCTGGCAAGCAGGTGGGAGTCCACAGCTTGAGGATCTAGATGGAGATTAAAACATGAGAAAGGATAAAACTGTGCTGGAAAGAGTACAGAGAGAAGCAGGGGGCCGAGGGCAGAGCTCTCAGGTCGTAGATCTAAGAGGTGAGCACTCAGTGAGCCTGAGCAAGGTCCGGGGGAGAGGGGAGGCGGAACTAGGGAGCGGTCATATCGTGGATGCCAAGTAAGGAGGGTTTCAAGGGATGAGCGCCAGCCGCACCTGGTGCGGCAGACAACGCCGGACTGTGACCGAGGCGTCTGCCGGATGTTTCACAAGGGCACACAGCTTGTGGACTGAGGCTTTCGGTGGGTTGTTTTTTGAAGACTTTTTTTTTTTTTTAGCAGTTTTATATGCACAGCAAATTTGAGGGGAAGGTACAGAGACTTCCCATGTACCTCCAACCACCACCCGTGCGCAGGCTTCCCAACGATCCATATCCCCTTTCAGAACAATACATTGGTCCCAGTTGTGCTGAATCCACCTTGACACATCACTGTCACTCACAGTCCATAGTTTACCTTCAAGTTTGTTCTTGGTAGTGCACGTTCTGTGAGTTTGGACGGATGCAGAATGACACACATCTATCATTACAATCATGAGAGTATTTTCACTACCTTAAAACTCATCTGCCTGGCTGGCTCAGTTGGTTGAGCGTCCAGCTTTGGCTCAGGTCATGATCTCACAGTTCCTGGGTTCGAGCCCAGCGTAGGGCTCTGTGCTAACAGCTCAGAGCCTGGAGCTGCTTCAGATTCTGTGTCTTCCTCTCTCTCTGACCCTCTCCTGGTCATGTGCTCTTTCTCTCTCTCTCTGTCTCTCAAAAATAAATAAAAACATAAAAAAATTTTTTTTCAAATCATCTTTGCTCTGGAACAGCTGGTTTCTGACTGCCCCTAAATCCATCTCTCTCTCTCTCTTCTTAATCTTCATTTTTGAGAGAGAGAGAGAGAGAGAGAGAGAGAGAGAGAGAGAGAGAGAGAGAGAGTGTGTGTGTATGTGTGAGCGAGGGAGAAACAGAGAGGGAGACACAGCATCTGAAACAGGCTCCGGACTCTGAGCCATTAGCACGGAGCCCGATGTGGGGCTCAAACTCACGAACCCTGAGATCATGAGTGGAACCAAAATCAGATGCTTAACCGACTGAGCCACCCAGATGCTCCCACCTCTCCTTCTTCAGACAGTGGCACTTTAATTTTAATCTCTCTGTCTCAAAGCCCATGCGGTTTGAAGAACATTAATCATCTCCCATACACATTACTCAGGAGTTGAGCACAGAATTCATATGATACAGCATGTAACTCAGTTCTGGCAAATTGAAATGCAGATGCACTTCCAGGCTACATTGCTAGATTCGGTGCCATTTCAGAACTTTATATTGAAAGTAGTAGGAAAAAGAGGCTCCTGGCTGGCTCAGTCAATACAGCATGCAACTCTTGATCCCAGGGTTGTGAGTTCAAGCCCCATCTTGGGTCTAGAGCTTAAAAAAAAAAAAGACTATAAAACACAAGACTTGAACTGAAAGTACTGGGAAAAAGACAGTTCCGATGCCTTGACATTGCTAAGAAGCTTCAGGAAGTGGAGGCAGGAGCTGCGTGGAATGGGTAGCCAGTCTGTGAGGCCAAGCTGACAGCAGTAGGGCAAAGAGGTGGACAGGGAGGGAGAGGGAGACACTAAATCCAGATGACACTCTTTGACTCCCTGGATCCTGTCCTGCCTGAACTTACTTCTACTATTGAATTTTTCTGTTACGAGCAATAATCCACTTCCTCGTTTCCTTGAGCCAGGTTGAGCCAGGGTTCCCTCACTGACAATCCAAAACAATCTTGATTAATACAGATACTAATTAAAATGAAAAGTTGAAAGGTTTAAACCTATATTTAAACTAATTTTTAAAAGTCTTCCCTGGCTTAAGTATCATACTTTTCGAAGGACAGACTGATATGGACTCAAACTGTCCCAAGAAAGTATGGACATTTTTTTAAATTTTTTTTATTTATTTTTGAGAGACAGAGAGAGACAGCACAAGCAGGGCAGGGTCAGAGAGAGAGGGAGACACAGAATCCGAAGCAGGCTCCAGGCTCTGAGCTGTCAGCACAGAGCTCAATGCGGGGCTCGAACCCACAAACCGTGAGATCATGACCTGAGTCGAAGCCAGACACTTAACCGACTGAGCCACCCAGGTGCCCCGAAAGTATGGACATTTTTATTCCAGGTAGAGTCTCTTTAGGAAAGGGAAAATGGAATGGAAGAATGGCCAGAAAAATGAAGCCAAGACTTCGGGCACAGGTGCCTGTGCCCCGGTAAGAAGGGTTGAGTTTCTTATGGGGCTTGATGCCAGGACCCTGGAATCATGATCTGAGCTGAAATCAAGAGTCAGATGCTCAGCCAAATGATTGACCACCCAGGTGGCCTTGTGCCCTGTTTCTTAATACAGGTTTTCAGAATGCTCTGACGACTCTTCGCACGCAAAATTGTTGATGGTCATTATTTGTTTGGATAATTGCTATAACCTGTCTTTAATTTCTCTAAACTGTTCTAGTAGCACAGGCATAGAATGTTGCTGGAGCTGGGAGAATGAGATTAAGGAGGAGAAGGGTTTCAGTTTAAAGTTTTCAGCCCATATGTGTATTAAAATAATACTTTTTAAAAAAGTGTTTTTATACTGGATGCCCTGCTATTCATTTTTGTAAATTTCCCTTAAAAGCATCACATTTAAATTAGACATAAGACACATCACATTAGACATAAGATGTCTGAATTCTGAAACTCAGACACGCTATTTTCACGGGCTGAATTGTGTCCCCCATGAATTCATATGTTGGAGTTCTGACCCCCAGCACCTCAGAATGTGACCTTGGAGATAGGGCCTTTACAGGTCAAATCAAGTTCAAACAAGGGCATTAGAGTGATCCCAAATCCAACATGGCTATGTCCTTACAAAAGGGAAATTTGGAGGCACATGCGGACAGGCAGAAGGCCACATGACGATCCCGGCAGAGGTCAGGGTGATGCTTCTACAAGCAGGGAACCCCAAAGATTGTCAACATGCCACCAGAAAGCAGGGGACAGTCACGGAACAGACCTTTCCTCAGAGCTCTCCAAGGGAACCAGCCCTGCCAATTCTTCAGGGTTTTTTTTAAGTTTCTTTTTAATTTTTAAATGTTTATTTATTTTTTTAGAGGTGGGGGAAGGGGCAGAGAGAGAGGGAGACACAGAATCTGAAGCAGGTTCTAGGCTCCGAGCTGTCAGCACAGAGCCCGATGCAGGGCTCAAACCCATGAACTGCGAGATCATGACCTGAGCCGAAATCAGATGCTCAACGACTCAGCCACCCAGGCGCCCCTGCCAGATACTTCAGATGTTGGACTTCCAGCCTCCAGAACTGTGAGGCAAGATGTTTTTGTCATTTAAGCCCCTCCGTTTGTGGTGCTCTGTTACAGCAGCCCGAGCAAACTAATCCAGCTATTTAAAGTACCTCTCTCAGAAAGAAAATGGTATTTATTCACCCCTTCAAACTCACAAATTAAAGGGCTATCCAAAAAATAAAACAAAAGCCCGTGCAGAAAAAAGAAATCACATTCTAGGGGCACCTGGGTGGCTCAGTCAGTTAAGCGTCTGACTCCTGATTTCGGCTCAGGTGACGATCTTGCTGTTCGTGGGTCTGAGCCCTGCCTCAAGTCCTGTGCAGACGGTGTGGAGCCTGCCTGGGATTCTCTCTCTCCCTCTCTCTCTGCCCCTCCCCAATCTCTCTCTCCATGTCTCTCTCTCTCTCTCTCTCTCTCAAAAAAAAAAAAAAACCCATTCTAATCACATTCTAAATTAAACAGTTTGATCAGTGCTGGTGCTGTTGAACCATCTTTAAAGCTGACTTTTCGGGGCACCTGGCTGGCTCAGTCGGTTGAGCGTCCAGCTTCAGCTCAGGTTACAATCTCACGGTTCGTAGGTTCGAGCCCCAGGTCAGGCTCTGTGCTGACCGCTAGCTCAGAGCTTGGAGCCTGTTTCAGATTTTGTGTCTCCCTCTCTCTCTGACCCTCCCCTGCTCACGCTGTCACTCTCTCTTTCTCAAAAATAAATAAAACATTAGAAAAAAAATTTAAAAAAAATAAAGCTGACTTTTCAAACACCCTTACTGATCACTATATACATTCCCCATTTATTTTTTCAATATAGTAATAACGTTAAATCTTTAAGGAATTCTAGTCAACTGAAAAACTAGTTTATAATACCTTTTCTTAAACAGAGATGTAAGATGGAAAGACAATACACCCATTTAAAGGATGAGAAAAAAGACTCACATGGAAGCTACTGGCCTCTATAACCTGGTACCAAATTTTATGCTATCAATGTCATTTTTGTGTATTCTCTCCATACTCAATAACAAGGAGCCTGACCACCAAGTCCTCTCTTGAAATGCTACTTAATAGACAAGTTTTGGCTTCCCTCTGAGGACACCAAGGAAAGGATGGAGACGGCGAGGAAACTGTTAATAACCCAAATTACAGCAATTCACTAAGATGCAATTTTGTAACGTTATTTTAGTAGCTGCTAAATGGCTACTGTTTCCAACTCCTACATCTCCATATGCTTTACATTCAGGATCCCATTTAAGCCTAACAATAGCCTATGAGATAAAGAGTATTGTTTTACAGTCACTTGCTTGCGTTCTAAATATATTACATATATTGTATACATATTACAGATATTAATGTGTTATGTGTATACGCATATAGAGCGGGGAAGTTTTAATATTTATGCGTGTATCCATGCATCTTTACATATACATACAAATACACACACACACACACATATATAGAAAAAATATGTGTCCATGTAATATATATATTCACAGAGAATGGGATGGGGTTGGCTGACCCGAGTGGCCGCCACCTATGAAACTTTAGGGTACACATCCCCCAATTTGATAGAACCTTACACGAACTGACGCTACCATGAAATATTTAACAATAGTCAAAGCCTGGAATGAATTTGAATGCAAAAATAACACTAGAGTAAGGAAAGTAATCTTAGCATTGGTGGGATTTCACCCACATGATGTAACCATCTGAGGAAAGTGGGGATCATTAAGCAAACAGTTCAGAAACATGTCAAACTATTCCCAGATGCCAACCCTGAAAGGAGATTATTTATGTAACTGTTTGCAGTGTTCACCTATCTTTCTATCCTTGGCTTGAGACCATTTACTGGCTTCCCATTAGACACGGAATGAAAGTGTGAGTCCTTGCTACGACGTTTGTGTCCGTCTGGGTCTGGTTAGGAAAGCAGAATCTAAAACAGGAAATTCAGGGGCACCTGGGTGGCTCAGTTGGCTAAGTGTCTGACTTTGGCTCAGGTCATGATCTTGTGGTTTGTGGGTTCAAGCCCTGCTTCGAGCTCCGAGTTGAAAGCCTGGAGCCTCCTTCAGATGATGTGTCTCTCTCTCGCTCTCAAAAATAAAAAACATTAAAAACTTTTTAAAAATAAAATAAGAAATTCACTAAAGAGGTAGTGGGGCCACTAAGGTAACTTAACTGCAGGAAGTAAGTCTCTGTCTTGAGGGCTGGAGAACAAGTTGGAGAGATTAGAGCTAGAAGAATCAGAGGGGCAGCCTATAAGAACAGGGACACTGAACCAAATGCCACTGTGAGAAGCAAACTGTCATTACTTACGTGACCATGACAGGAATTACAAGCAAATAGGCATTTGCAAGTTCCTTCCGCCCCCCCCCCCCCACCGCCGCTTTCCAGATTTCCAGATTCCTTGTTTCCTCTCTTGTTGACAGAACCTAACACTGTCTGATAAAGGAGCAATATGCTTTGCAGCCCCAATATTCCAGAACAGGGTCCAGAAAACTGGATTTGGGGCTGAGAGGCCAGCACAGCCTTCAAGGGCTGTGATCTCGCGCCTGCCTACCTCTCAGCCTGATTCCCTCCTTTCTCCCCACCACGTGCTCAGTGCCGGTGACATTGGGTGTCTTTTTCTTTCCCAAGCAGGCAAAGCTCATTCTTGCCTCCAGACATTCACACATGCTATTCCCTCTACCAGAAATACCTTTTCCCTTATGTCCTATTTTTTACAACATGTTTATTCTTGAGAGAGAGAGAGAGCTCAAACAGGGTAGGGGAAAGAGAGAGGGGGAGACACAGAATCTGAAGCAGGCTCCAGGCTTTGAGTTGTCAGCACAGCGCTGGATGTGGGGCTCAAACTCACCACCACAAGATCATGACCTGAGTCAAAGTCAGACAATTAACCGACTGAGCCCCCCAGTGCCCCCCTTATGTCTGATTTATATAGGGGATAACTTAAAAGTTCCTAATCAAACAATATATCTCACTTTATCAAATGTATAGAGGCAACCCTCTCCCCACTCACCTTTGGTAAAATTCTCCCTTTTCATTTTACTCATAGCCTTCATCACTATTTATCTTTTTAAAAAGTGGTTTCTTGTTTGTTTCTTCCCTAAAAAATATGGCAAAAGATCTGTGTCTTATTCATCACTGTATCTTTAGGGTACCAGATGGTGCCAGGTATATAATTTACTAAGTGTTGAATTAATGCACTTTAGAGAAAGTAAAAGCCTGTGTCCATTTGTGGAAGCTGGAAAGAACAGCCCTATTCCATCATTTGACAACTGGGGAAGTTGAGTTCAGAGAGACGAAATGATGTACCAAAGCCATACAGAGAATTTGTGACAAAAGTGTCACTTCGTACTTTGTCTAATGTTTTCACATATATCACCTCATCACCTTAGTTTTCCTTTGTTTGTTTGTTTGTTTGGTTTCTTTTGGTGCAATGGTAGAGACCTCGGGGCCATGTCATGGCCTCCCAAACCTTCTTGGGGACCAAAGAAAGACAATGGATTAGTGACCTCTGCCCTACATCTCCAGGAGGGGCTCCCAGAGGACAGCTGTAATTGGACACCTTCCCTGTGTTAGAAGAATGTCCAAGGCGTACTGTGTTTCTCTGGGAACCTAGGACCAAGGGTCCCCTGGGGGGGGCACAAGGCAGGGTTGTTCCCCTGGAGTTAAGGTAGACGTCTAATGGACTCAAAGTCACAAAACTGAGACAGGCCCTGAAATTAAACTGCGAGGTGATCCTGGGCAGCAAGTTACCTGGTCCTTCTGGTCGTCTCTCTTTCTCCGTCTGTAAAATGGGTAGGTAGGTTGGGTTAGGATCTCTGAGGTTCTGGGAGGTTCACCCTCTGACCATTTAGTTGGTAGAAGCTGTGTCACCTGGTTTTGAACACTGAACAGACTCCAAAAACCTTTCAAACTTAAGAATGAATGAATTAAACTGCTAGGGTGGGTCAAGGTGCTGGAGGCGTCAAACTGCTGGGAGAACTAGGCTTCGCAGGTCAAAAGGGGATGTCGAGGTGTCAGAGGTCGGGTTCCGCTCAAAGCCGAGAAGAACCGGAAGTCCCAGATCCGGTCCACTCTGGGCCCGGTCCTCCAGCCGCGTGACTAAACCTCCCGAGGCGGAGCTTCAGCACCAGGAGCGGGCGGAGTCTGGGGCCGTCCAATGGCAGCGCTGGTGTCCTCCCGCTGCAGCCAATCAGCGCTGGACGACGGGAAAATTTAAACCCCCTCCCACCTCCTCCTCCTCCTCCGGGACCTGTCCCTAAAGCGCTCGTAGAAAGTGCGGCCGCTTGCCCCGCCCCAGCCGGGGAGGCGGGAAGAAGGGCGGGCTTTCCCTCCTGCGTTCGCCTATCACGGCGGGCAGCCTGGGGAGACGCGGGCGGCGGCACCAATCAGGGCAGCAGCCGTAGCTCCGCGGAGCAGTTGGCTACAGTTGTTGCAACTTTTTTCGAAAGCTGCGTTTCCCGGGAGATCCCAGGCGGTGACAGAGCCGGGCCATGGCTAGAGGTATTTGCTCTGGTGGCCGGCGCCGGGGCGGCTCGGGGTGGGGAGGGTCGTGTTGTGAGCCGGGGACCAGGGTGGCGGCAGCGGCTGCGGGAAAGCGCCCTGCTCAGGGCTGCTCGGACCCAGCGCAGAGACCGGGCGGGGAGGCGGGCGGTGGTGCTGCTGCGGAACCTTCTCTAACCAACCTCCTCAAGCCTCCAGAAGTCTCTTCCACTTGCATGCTTAGGTTTCCTCTTTCTAAAGTATGGGCACCCGCTGGCCGTCTTCTCCAGGGACAACAGATCCATATGTCAAAGCTCTTTGGAAACTAAAGCACAGGGCACCTCCAGGGAATGGTTGTTATTGATACGAGGAAAGGGGAGGGCGAGGTTTCGCCCGCTTCGGGGCTCTCTCTTGCTGGGAAAGGAGGTGACTTCCAGGCCAGGGCGCAGATGGGTAACCTCCATGGTGGGGAGCGCATCGGAGTGGACACCGCAGCAGACGCCTTCCCTCCCCACGCCCTGAGTCAGCTCTGCGCCGCAGGGGCGAGGACCCGGCCCCGCCGGCCCGCTTTGGGGTGCGCTGAGTCTCACCGCACCACCCGGGGCGGCCCTTCGTCCTGCGGCCTCGGGAGACGGCTCGGGTGGGATTGTCAATCGCGGGAGGCGATGTCCCAGCCTTAAGTCCTTCTTTGCACACTTAATTTGCTGTCAGGACAGTAAGTTCCACGTTATGCGGCAAAGTGATCTCTAACCTCTGGTCATTTCCGACCGCTGTGTCCCCTTCAATGCAAAAACTTGGAGCGTGAAGGTTGAGTAGAATTATTATTTTAGAAAAATAAGTTGAGGTTTGACATTTTTCTCAAAATTCCAAGGGACTACAGGTTAGTAGGAATTTGCCTTAATGCAGTGTGCTCCTTGTAGCAGTAATAATGAATAAAATAAGGATTCATTTGGCAAATATTTATTGGACACCTCTGTTTTCAGGCCCTGCACCCAGTTGCATCTTTTATTATCCCAGCATCTGCCTAGAGTCTTTTGGGACAAACCAGATTCTGATTCAGAAATGAGACAAAGTGAACTTCAAGTTAAAGAGCTTTGTAACCCAATCCACAGAGAAAGCCAAGACAAATGTTTTTTCCTCAGAAAAGTGTTAAGCGTCTAAAAATATATTTAATAGTATCTGACGAATCTTAATAAATCTCTGCTTCCCTGGTTCATTTTTCCCATTAGAGCAAAAATCATTTAAGCTAACTGCTTCAACAGTAGTGCCTTTTTTTAAAAACAAAATAACAACATGGCTTGCTTTAATTAATCTATAGGGAAAACAAAACTAAGCATTTTTCAATTGAAGTATTTAAGAACTTAATAGGGGCAAATAATAATTACCAGGGAGGGCCAGGCAGCAGTAACAAGTTGTTATTCCCATTTTTCAGAGGTGAAGCCAAAGTCCACAGTCAGAGTCTAGATGCTGGCCAGTCTGTGCCTTGGCATGTTCCACTTTACCTCCCGTAGCCAAAGTGAACTTGTGTTCCCCGCTCCAACGCAGCGGGCTTACGAATCACCTTTGTAATTTTATTGGTTAGAGATTCTCACTCTCACTTGACCCCCAAATTAGTAGTTACTTCTTTTTTTTTTAATGTTTATTTATTTTTTTTTTGAGAGAGAGAGACAGCATGAGTGGGGGAGGCGCAAAGAGAGAGGGAGATGCACAATATGAAACAGGCTCCAGGCTCCGAGCTGTCAGCACAGAGCCCCATGCAGGGCTCGAACTCATGATCTGAGCTGGAGTCTGACGCTTAACCTACTGAGCCACCCAGGTGCCCCATTAGTTACAGATTTCTTAGACCTTACTTCTCTTGTAGAATACTAAATTGGGCCTTTGGTAGTGTAAATACCAAATCATTTATAGTACTTAAAATGAAGTTTCCGTCTTTTTCTTCTAGAAACGCTGTCTCTGTTGCAAACTTGTATTTCACTTTGAGAACCTTGCTGGGTCACGTGAACGAAATGTTCTGATACCAGGCAATTCCTCTCTGGTTTTGAAGTTTTACAATCACGTAGATATTTTCAACCTTCAGTATATTAGTTTGAGAAGGATCAGTCCATCTGCTTTTCTCCATTTCTGCTGCCACAGCCAGATGGCCTCCTATTTGGTCTCCCTCTTTCTACTTTTACCATTTCCAATTTATTATCTCTCCAGCAGCTAGAGTGGTCCCGAAGAACACAGATTTTTATCATGTGACCTTCACTCCTCTCCCCTCCCCCACTGCTCTTAGGATCAAATCCACAATCCTCACTATGGCCTGTAGGGTCCTGCCTACCCCTCTGGCCTCGACTTGGCTCCTGTCTCTACCTTTACTATTGTGTCCTTAGCAAGGGCCCGGAGCAAAGTAGATGTTCAATAAATGTTTGTGGAGTGAATGAATTGCTGTTTTCGTGTCTGAGTTCAAGAGAACTTTTTTTTTATGTTGATTTATTTATTTTGAGGGAGAGAGAGAGAGCGCGCGCGCGCGTTCATGGTAGAGGCGGAGAGGGAGAGAGAGAATCCTAAGCAGGCTCTGGACCATCAGCACAGAGAGTCCTGAGATCATGACCTGAGCTGAAATCAAGAGTCAGACGCTTAACTGACTGAACCACAAGGCACCCCAGCAATATACATTCTTTCTGATAAAGCACCCTCATACCGCAGCTCTGGGTTCGGCTCTTAGCTCTATTACCACTTCAGTCATGTAATCTTAGTCAAGTGATTTCTCTTCCCTGAGCTTCAATTTCTATTTCTGTGAAATGGGAATAGTACCTTCGCATAAAGGGTTAAAGGTTATGAAGTTTAAATTAAATAATGGATCATTACAGGGCCTAACACATAGTCAACATGGAATAAATGTTAGCTGTTGGTATCATTCCTACTGATTTCTATTTCTGTGCGATCCTGGGCAACACTCCGAGTTTTTATTTCTGCTGATGGGTATATATGTTTATACGCACCTGGACACCTCCTGTACAGAGAAGGGAAAGACCGCTTTGAAGCTTACCCTGAATGATTTGTGGTACAGCTTCTAGTACCAGAGCTGCAGCGTTAGGAATGGGCGCTAGACTTGGACCCTAACGCATGTACCCCTGCTTTTGGGGGCTGAACTAGAGAACGCTGTGGCCGTGAGCATGTGTGTAGTTGAGGGGGGGGGGGTGACACTGAAACAGTGTGTAGACCTGAGCGGCTGCTTCCTGTTCGCAAACCACCGTTCCTGTGATAGTCTGAAGACAAACTGCAGACCTACGGCCTGGAGATGTGGTGCGTGGTGCGCTGTTTCAAAGGGCTGCGCCTGAGTGTCAGAGTGTTATTTTAGAATCCTTTTTCACTCTCTGCATAGTGTCTTGGGTCTTCACGTGATCAGAGGACCCTACCCTACTGGCATTAGGGTTGGGGTGGGGTCTGGGGTCTGGTGGGGAGGAGATTACTCCCCAGCCCTGCCCAGGATGCTGAAGCATGAGCTGATTTCGGAGGCCTCGTCCTGAACCTGGTCCTGCCATTTAATCCTATTTAGTCTTATCCCTCTAAGGGGAGGCAGCTACTTAAAGTGACAGCCATTTGTTTATCTGTAGATGTTGAAAGGTGCCCTGCGTGCGTTAAGGAATTCAAGATTCTTGACTTTTATTGATAAGGACACTGAGGCCTAGTCCTGGGAAGTGACTTGGTGGTCACAGTCACAAAGCACCTTTGGGACAGATGCAGGGAGAGAAACCCAATCCTTGCCTCCGGGGCCATGACCCAAGCAGTAGGAGCTAGATGTCCCGAGGTGTCTTGTTTGGATCTATGACTCTGCACAAATACAGTGACTCTTGGCTGCGGGCCCTAATGGCTTCAGCACAGTGGTGCAGGGCCGTGAGCTATGCCAACACAAGACACCTGAGTGTCTGGAGCCCCCTGCCTCCCTGGGATGTTTTTCCATGGGGTGGCCAGGAGAACAGGGTGACTTGCCAAAGGCTTCTGCAACAGCATTTGTCTCTCCCATCTTGAATTTCCTCCTCTATGTCTGGGAGTTCAGCCTCCAGGGTCAGTTGGCCTGGAAGTCCATTTCTAGTTCTGAGAATTTGGCCAAAGCTCCTCACTTCTGTGAGTCTCAATTTCTCCGTCTGTGGAAAGAAGATAATAACGGTGTGTACTTTCACAGGCCTGCTGTGCGGTGTGGATGAGATCGTGTATGCACGGGAAGGCCCTCACCAACTTACCTTAATAACCACTGACTCTGTCTCCCCAGGGCCTGAACGGGTCTGGTGCAGATCGCGAGTTTGACACTTGACCCCATGGCTTTTTAGTTCTGTGACCGTAGGCAAGCCCCTGCACCCCCTCTTGAGCCCCAGTACACTCATTTTTAAGAGGTTGGCCACAGGACATGCCTCCCTCTGTCCCCTCCCCGCCCCCGGGGGGACTCGCGTGGAGAGTGAAATCCCCACAGAATACTCAGGGAGCCCGGGCTCGGGCACCCCGGACGACTCTCGTCTGTCGCGCTCACTGCTGCTGCCCGCGCCTGGCACCGACGGGTCTCCCAAAATACCCGCGGAGCCAGCGAGAGAAGGCGCCCGGCCTGCGAGAGCCGGGCTGTCAGGATCATGTTTCCCACCTCGTCCTCCCGGAGTGGCTGAGGGCGCGCGCGAGGGGGCGCGCCCGAGTCGGGATTCGCCGCGGCCGCGCGGCCCGCCCCGCCGCCCGCCCTCCCGCCGCGCCTCGCAGCGCCGCCCCCGCCAGCCCCCCTCCCCGGGCCGGGCGCCGGACGGTGGGCGGCGGCGGCGGCGGCGGCGAGCGGGCGGGCCGCGGAGGACGCGCCGCCAGCGCCTTCCTCCCTGCGTCCTCGGTCCCGGGCCGTCCGGGGCTGCCGCGGCGCGCGGCTGCCGGGCCCTCCCTCAGAGGCCATGGGGGAAGGGGGCGCCGTGGGGCGCCGCCGGCCCTTCCCCGGGGCGCCGCGGCGGCGCTGGTGGCGGCGGCAGCAGCAGCAGCAGCGGCAGCGGCAGCGGTGGTGGCCGGGCCGCGGCGGCGAGGGCGCGGGGCGCGCCGCCATGGGCCTGGCCGGGCTGCAGGTGGGTGTGGCGGGCCCGGCCGCGCGGCGGGGGGCGGGCGGCGCGCGGGGCCCGGCCGGGCCGGGCGGCGGGAGGGCGGCGCGGGCCCCGGCCCGGCCCGGCCCCTGCCTCCCGGCGGCGCGGGCGGCCCACCGCCGCCAGGCCCGCGGAACATGGCTGCGGCGGGAGGCGCCGCCGCGGCGCCCGGCCCGGGCGGCCCCGCTCCCCGCCCCGCCGCGCCCTGAGCGCCCCCTCCCCCGCTTCCCCCGGGTCCCCCCTCTCCAGGCAGGAAGATGTCCAAGCCCCGCGCGGTGGAGGCGGCGGCGGCGGCGGCGGCGGTGGCAGCGACGGCCCCGGGCCCGGAGATGGTGGAGCGGAGGGGCCCGGGGAGGCCCCGCACCAACGGGGTAAGCAGGCACCCTCCCCGCACTCCCTCCGCCGGCCCCGCGCCGCGAGCACGTGCGCGCGCCCCGGGACCCCCGCCCCCACCCCGCCCGCGGCCCTGGCCCGGGGTGCGGGGGTGCGGGCGGGGCGCCCGGCTGGGGCAGCTTCCTTTTCTGCTGCCTGCCTGGGAGTGGCGTCCACCCTGGCTCCGCCATGACCCTGGCATTATTTGACCTCGGAAAAGTTTGTGTCTTTATGGCATTTCCGCACCCCGGGACTCAGCCAGCCCGGCGGTGGGTGCCTTCCCAGGGTGTGCGGGGCCTGCCCTGGGCCCTCAGAGAGGTCACCGGTCTCACCGACTTGGTTGGTGTTTAAACGGTCCCCAGGCAGAAAGGCCGTAGCAGTGTTCCTGGGGAAGTCCTCCTCCATTCTGTGCTTACTCAGAGGAGAAGGCCCCACGCCCAGAGACGCCAGCGGTGACCTGTACCGCCCCACCCGCCTGCCCACCCCCCTACTATTGATGCCAAGATGCCGTCTGCAATAGAGTGACCGCCCTAAATGAGCTGGCCATAGGCTGTGCTTTTATTAAGCTCTCCAGTCCCCACCCCACCCCTCATTACCACTGCAGTCCAGTCCTGCAGTCCTGGGAGGCTGCTGGGCTGCATTGATCTGAAAGGGGCCAGGCTTGGCTGGGCACACAGAAGGCTCAGGCAGTGAGAAGTCCTACCGGCTGACTTCAGGACCCAGAAGTAGTTAATCAGATTCCCTGAGGCCCCTGTGAGGCTGGAGTTCCTGGAGGCCAGCCCTTCAAATTCTGCCGTGTTTTAGTCTGGGTCGTTCTGACCTCTCTGCCACTGGTAGGTTGTCTGCTTCTGGACACCTTGGTACACAGCTGGCTTCCTGCTGGCCAGATGTGCCCTGACTGACCAGCATTAGAGACCACACGAGTTCAGGAAATGTCTAAACTTGGACCTGGGAGATCCTAAACCTTCCCCTGATCTCCTGGGCCTGGCAACCCCGGGCCAGCTCGGCTTTTGAGAGACGGTGTCTGTTTCTGGTTTTCATATTCTGAGTGCCCTTCTCTGCCATTTGCCACGGGATCTTCTTCAAGCCTCTTTCAGAACGTGCATTTGTCGTTTTAGGAGAATGTATTTACCGGGCAATCAAAGATCTATTCCTACATGAGCCCCAACAAATGCTCTGGAATGCGTTCCCCCCTTCAGGAAGAGAACTCAGTTGCACATCACGAAGTCAAATGCCAGGGGAAGCCATTAGCTGGCCTCTACAGGAAACGAGAAGGTAAGGTGCTGATGTGGCCCTGTTCTGACCGAAGCCGGTTGGGTTGCACAGAGCCCCTCTCTGCCCTTAATTGTGCATATATATTAAATGTTTACCCAGTCTTTCAAACCCAAGTTCAGAAGGTTGGATCCATGTTCTGTCTTGCTGCTAAGAAACAGACACGGGGTGGGGGGTGGGGGGACGAGTGGCCTGTCCTAGGGTGTGTACCCGGTCGTCTAACCGGTTTCCCCTGCTTTCACCAGAGTCAGCATGGCCTTCAAGTGTGATTGTATCGCCAGGTTGCAAGGATAAGGCACCTGGCCTGTAGTTAAAGAGGCTCGCGCGAGCCCAAAGTACAGAAATCCTGAGTCTGGGTTGTACAGGCCATGTGCTTGCAGTCCTGACTGTGTTGTGTGAACGTAGGGGACCGACTTCCTTCCCTCTTTTGAGCCGGCCTTGACCTCATTTCTGAGTTTCTTTCTACTCAAGTGTTCGGTGCTGCTCTCTGAAGCAGCGTACTCTCTGATGAGATTTTTAGTTAACAAGAAAATATATAGTTGCCGAAAATTCTGTTTGGCCCACAAAACAAGCTGACACCTCATAGAAGAAATCTTGCTGTGCTCCAAATATTTCCTTTTAAAGCTGCAGTGGGGAATAGGAGGCTTCCCCCATTCACCAAGCTCCCTTCTGATTAAAACTGGCCTTAAAGATGCAGAACTCTGGCCAGCAGCAGCTTTGTACTAGCCAGCCCCCTGCTCGATTCCTCTCCCCAGTGCAGTGGGTGATACTATTTCAGTCAGTCTTCACATGGCTTGGGTTCGAATCCTAGCTCTACCACGAGAGGCTTGAGCAGATTACTCCTGTTTTCTGAGCCTCAGTTCTTCTGTCTTTGAAGTGGGAGGGAGGGTCCCTACTTCACAAGGCTATTCTGAAGATTGGTTAGAGTACTGATGGAAGAGATTTGTATAGTGCTCCACACTGGCAGCTGTTCTCCTGCCCTTCCCTGCATCGCCAGCACTTAGGGCAGCACCTACGACGCAGGGACTGGGGAAAGGGCCCTCTCTCGGTGTGGGCGGCCAGTCTCCCATCTTCTGGAACGGAGTGCGATGTAAATTATCCTAAATGGTGACCCGACACACAAGCTAGCTTATTTGGCGTTCATGTCACTAAATGGCAATGGTTAGAATTTGGGGCCAGATATACTTTGGGGGAGAGGCCCAGGGGCGAGACTTTCTGTCCTTGATTTCTCAGCCTTTTTTCTGCCTTGATGCAGACCGGTGTGATCGCTGACGCTCCCGGGCATCACATGCTCCTCTGGTTTATGCGCGATGTCCGGACTTCACTTCCTCCGGTTCCTCTTAAGGCGTGTCAGGGAGGGAGCATGGTCTGGAGGGATTTTGATATATTTATTTGTCTCTTTAGCTGATTGAGCTGTAAGTCACGTATCAGAGTGGTCACCATTTTAAAGTGTACAATTCAGTGGTTTGGGTCTGTTCACAGATGGCTGCGACCATCACCAACTGTCCAGTACCAGAACATTCCCCGCCCCATAGAAGAAACCTTCTACCCATTAGCGGTCATTCCCCATTCCCGCCCCCCCCTCCAGCCCCCGGCCCCCACTCATTTACTTTCTGTCCTTGCGGATCTGCCGTACCGGACGCATCCTGTGAGTGGAACCGCACATAGTAGGTGTCCTTGCGCGCCTGGCTTCTCTCACTCAGCACCATGCGGTCAGGGGCCCTCCTGCTGTAGCAGGTGTCCGGGCCTCCTTCCTCTCTGTGGCTGAATAATATTCCAGAGTGTGGAGAGACCCCGTTTCATTTACCCTTTCGTCGGCTGATGGACATTTGGGTGGTTTCCACTCTTTGGCTGTTGTGAATAAGGCTGCCACAAACCTTCCCGTACAGGTCTTTGTGTGGACATATGTTTTTAATTCTCCTAGCAGCCGCCTAGGGGCGGAATTGCCGGGTCATATGGTAACTCCATGTTGAACGTTCTGAATGACTGCCAGACTTTTCTAAAGTGACCGCGCCATTTTACATTCCTGCCAGCTATGTGTTATTTACTTTTTTTTTTTTAAGTAAATCATTTTTTTTAAAGTGAATTGTTCACCCACACTGGTATTTCACAACTATTTTTTATAGCAAATCATCTTTGACGTCCCTTACCGTGATACACTGAGCGGTGTCGGGTCAGCGCACTGAGAACTGCTGTGAATGTAGGGCCTTGACCCCGTTAGAAGAGGAAACTTTTTTTTTTAACTTTATTTATTTATTTTGAGAGAGGGAGAGAAAGAGAACGTGAGTGGAGAGAGGCACAGAGAGAGGGAGAGAGAGAGAAAATACCAAACAGGCCCCGTACTGTCAGCACAGAGCTCAGATGAAGGGTGCCAACTCACGAACCTCAAGATCAGGACCTGAACTGAAATGAAGAGTCAGACACTTAGCCCACTGAGCCACCCAGGCACCTCGAAACTTTTTCTTTTTTGTTGTTGATTTTAAAGAGCCTGAAATGAAGCGCGCCAGGCTTGGGAGGCGGTCATTGCTCAGGAAGTGCTTTACGACCTTCTTCCTGTCCATCGAGGCCTGCCCACTCTTTAGGAACTTAGCTCTTTCTCCGGGGTGCGCAGCCCACTTCCTGAAAGCTCCGGGCTGAGCGCTTACGCGGCTCCTGGCGTCTGCGGTGGTTCTGCAAGACCTGTCCCCACCACGACGCAGACCGGAAGTGTTCATGATCTAGATGGGAGGGGTCCTTCCACAACGTGTCTCACATCGTCATCAAGGACGCTGTCCATATCTTATGATTTTGTCAGCTCTACCTTAATAAAGCTGGGGAAAAAAAATAAGAAAGGTGCAGACCGGAAGCTCCGGCCAGTGCTGGGGTCAAAAAGTAAGGCCACCTGCTTCTCCCAGGAAAGCCATTAGTAGATGCCGGGCTTAACAGGCCAAGGGCAGTGCTGCCTGACACACCCAGGATCCTCTCTGCTTGAAAAGCGTGTCTTTGGGGCGTCTAGGGGGCTCAGTTGGTTGAGCATCCGACCTCGGCTCAGGTTATGATCTCACAGCTCGTGGGTTTGAGCCCCGCATCAGGCTGTGTGCTAACGGGTGGGTGTCTGTGTCCCTCTCAAAATAAATAAGCGTTTAAAAAAAAAACCTTAAAAAACATTTAAAAGATAAAAAATAAAAGCCTATCTTAGAATGCAGCCGATGGTCTGGAAATGGGGAGACAGAGAGTTCGGACTAAATTTCTCTCTCCCTCCACCCTCTGCCCTCAGAGAAAAGGAACGGTGGGAACGCAATCCGAAGCACCATGAAGTCCGAGGAACAGAAGATCAAAGACGCCGGGAGAGGTCCCCTGGCACCTTTTCCAAACCAAAAATCTGAAGCAGCAGAACCTCCAAAAACTCCGACCTCGTCTGGTGACCCTCCCGTCGCGGCCGTCACCAAGCAGGCCCTGAAAAAGCCCGTCAAGGGCAAACAGGCCCCGCGGAAGAAGTGAGTGTCTCCTGGAGCCCTTCCCCCGGCGAACGCAGGGCAGTTTGGGGGGCGTGCCCCGGGCGGACCCTGCTCAGGTGCTAGCTGCGGGGGGAGCAGTGCCCTCGCTCAGCCTGGCTCTCGTCAAGGCTTAGGCTCCCTGAGTCACCACCAGTGACGTCACTGTCTGCATCTCGGTCTGGAATGAGTCCACACCTCTTCCCCTCTCGCACACCGAGAGTAGGCAGCCTGTTTTTGACCCTGGGTGGCACCCTTGGGCCTGTGAGCCTACGTGGACCCGGTGGACAAAGGCGTTGAAGTGACGTCATTTCTGAGGAGCCACCTCCCCAGGAGCCGGCTGCCTCCTGGGTGCGGTTTTAGTGCTAACACTTGGTTTTCTTCTCTTCCCTTCCCGCCCAAGAGCTCAAGGGAAAACACAGCAGAATCGCAAACTCACGGATTTCTACCCCGTGCGCAGGAGCTCCCGGAAGAGCAAGGCCGAGCTGCAGGTAGAGTCATGTGGCTTCATTCTGGCTCCCGGAGTGGGGGGGCTCCGCGGGCAGCGCGCGGCAGGCAGGACTCGAGCTTTCTGTCCGTCATCCTGGGGCAGGTCTGCTCCCGCGGCCTCAGTGCTCTCCTTGGTCCGGTGGGGATCATCCTAACGTTTGGAGTCCCTGAGAGGCTCAGTTAAGATGCTTCTGTGACGGAGTCTTGTAACCGGTGGCCGTGGCCTGGAGAGCCCTGCGTTCCCACGAAGGCGTCTTTTCTGGGACTTGTTGGCGGGACAGGCGGCCGGGGACCTCGGGGAAGGTCGCGTGTGCCTTCAGAGGCGTGTCTGCCTACTGTCCACCAGCTCCCACCTCGTGTCTCCAGGTGGTAAAGAGCAGTGGCTTGGAAGCCACTACGGCTTGTATGCCCAAGGGCCAGTTGCTTAATTGCCCTGAGCCTCGGTCGCCCTGTCTGTAAAATGGGGTAATAGAGTAGCCTCTCGTGGGGGTGTGGGGAGGATTGAATGAATTCGTGTGCAGAGCACACTTGGAACCATGCCAGGCCCCCAGTTAAGCGCTAGCTAACTGCTCATCATCATCACCACGGCCCCCCATCGTCATCACTTCCGAGGCCCCTCTCTCCTCTCTCCCCCCGAGCTGCAGTGCTAGGGCCGCCGGGAAAACAGGCAGGAAGGCCTCCGCCCGCTGTGCTCCCAGAGTGCTGAGCTGCTCAGCCGTCCGTCGATATTTGATGCAGTGACGTGTGGTTATTGCCTTCCTGCTACGGAAACCCAGGGCGGGGCCTGGGCCCGCAGCCCCCCACCCTCCCTCGCTCAGGGCCCTGGCCAGCCACCCTGCGCCCCCACACCTTCAAAGCCACCTCAGGGTGCAGGAGCGGTGCTCGGGCTGGTGGCCTTGTCCGTGTTAGCGTTTCGGCCTGAACCCAGACCCCTACGGCATTTTTTGCGTAGATGTGACGATTTAGCATTCTTTTCCTCTGCTTATTTGAATTAATGAGGTTTCGTGTAAACGAGAAAAGGGGTCCATTTTTTTCCCCCTCGGAAGCTTTGGCTTTCTTTCCTTAGAAAGGCGGTGTCTTTCAGCCAATAACAGGCTGTTGGGAGCTGTCTGCCTGCAGGGGGAGGACATGCCGGGTCACTCTTGGAGACAGCACTGCGGAGGGCGAGGCGGCGCCAGGCCCTGGAACGCGGGGTGCCTCCCAACCCCGGTCGGGCTGCCGTGGCTGCAGTAGGGGCGCAGCTGAGGTTGCCTTTAAAAAAAAAAAAAAAAAAAAAGGCTTTCTGGCTGGAGGAAGGCAGGCCTCACAGGACGTGATGCAGGGCTGCTGAGTCTTGCAGCAGATGAGCAGACGGGAGCAAGCCCTCCTCCCCCGGCTTGGTCTGTAGCACAGGGACTCTCGCTCTGTCACTGGACAGAGGGCCACTTGCAAGGGAGAGCCACGCTGCGCTCTCAGTGTTTGTGCTGGCTCTGCTGGGCGAACGCCATGGCCAGGCGGTTGCTGGCCAGGCAGCGAGACGGCTGCTGGCCGGAGGGAGGCGGCTGCTGGCTGGCCAGGGTGCTTTAGCCTCCTGGCGGCACCAGTCAAGCTCGAGGCTGGGGCAGCTGGGCCTCCCTCACCTGAGCCGTGAGGTAGGTCCCGACCTGCCTGCCATCCTGGGCCACAGAAACCAGGGCCCAGGCCCTGGGGCCTAAGAGGGGGATGGGGATAAGGCAGGAGAGGGACTAAAATTAAAAGCTTTGTAGACACTTGACTGAGTAGACAGGGCCAGGTCCGGGTCCACGGCGAGAGGGTGGGCAAGGCGTCTTGCAGAGATGCCCTGAACCCATTGCTTTGCGGCGGGGCCCCCCTAGTTGGTTGGCCTGCCGGTGGGTGGGGTGACAGCCGGCACTGGGGCAAGGACTGCGCCCACGAGCCGTGCCCCGGCCTCTGCGCCCTGGCCCAGCCCCAGGCCCGATGCGCAGAGCAGTTCAACCTGCTTCAGGCCTTGCTTACCTCCCACTCGGTCTGCCTCGAGCCCCCCTCCCATGCGCTGCCGCCTCCATCCTCCTTTGGAAGCCTGGAGCTGGTTGACGCAGGCTCCTAAGCACTGAGGCTGCAGAGTGGAAGTCAGGCTCCGGGGCTCTGCATTCGGGCCATCCAGCCCGGTCCCGGCTGTCCCCAGCTCCCCTCCCCCCGGCACACACAGTCACCGCGGGAAGGTCCCCAGGTGCCTGGCCCACGACCGTTCCCGCTCCCAGAGCTTCTGGACTTCCGGCTGGTCTCCACACGCTTGTAATTAGTGACCTAGCAGGGTGGTTGCGTGTGCACGCGTGTGTGTTAGTGCTGCCAGTGCTTCGAAGGCGTACTGTGTGCCAGGCCCTCCTCTAGGCCGGGAGATTCCATGGGAGACACGACCAGGCCCCTGCATGCAGGCGGCTTGTACGCCAGCAACTAGCAATGAAAAGACAACCATGGCACCAGAGAGTTTCGGACAGTCCTTGGACATTAAGTCAATAAGACAGTAGTTCTGAAGGCCTAGCGGGGCTGAAGGCGGCTTTAGCTACAGCAGTCTGGGAAGTTTCTCGGAGGAGGTGCCTTTTGAGCAGAGCTTGGCAGGAACGGAGGACACAAGCCAGTTGAATGGAGTAGGGAAAGGGTATTCTAGGCGGGTGCAGTACCAAGTGCAAAGGCCCTGAGGCAGGAACCAGCCTAGTCCTGTAGGATAGTCAGCCAGCGTGGCCAGAATGTGGGAGCAAGGGCAAGGCCGCCGGGTGAGGCTGGAGAGGTGGGGCCAGGATCCTGCAGGGACTCACAGGCCAGCAGGAAGGTAGATTCGATCTCAGTAGCAGTGGGAAGGTATGCAAAAGCTTCTGCTTCTCTCTAAACAAACCTTTTATTTTGGAATAATTTTAGATTTACAGAGGAGTTGTCTCATAGACTTCCCCAGTCGTTAGCCCCGTCTGCTAACTCTCCTGGTACGTTCGTCACACTAAGGAACCAATGTTGGCGCATTACTATTATTCAGTAAACTTCCTGGAAGGCTTTAAACAGGGAAATGACAGGATCTTAGGTACATTTTTTGAAGTGTTTGCTTGTTTCTGAGAGAGAGAGAAAACGAGAGGAGGAGGGGCAGAGGGAGAGGGAGACAGAGAATCCCAAGCAGGCTCCACACTGTCAACGCAGAGCCCGATGTGGGGCTTGAACCCACAAACCATGAGATCACAACCTGAGCTGAAGTTGGATGCCCAAGTGACCGACCCAGATGCCCCTTTATGTACATTTTTAGAAGACCCTTGTGGCTGCCGTGCGGGGAACAGAGGGAAGGGGGTGGTCAGAGTGGAAGCCAGGAGACCAGCCAGGTAGCCACACGTGGCTGGACGGCGGCAGGAGAAGAGCAGGAATGCGGGCCGTGTCGGGAGTGACGGCGTAAACCTGCAGAGGCCTGGTCACGTGTGTCACGCCGCGGGCCTGCGGTACATCCATGCGGAGAGGGAAAGTGCACGCGGGCCGCGGGCCATGTCCTGAGGCCTCTGTGCGGGCGGGGTCTGGGCTCAGCTGTGGGCATGGCCTCACCGTGTGCCAACCGGCCGGGCCTGGGCTTCTGCTGGGTGCCCGGATGGCTCTCTGCCTCCCTACAGTCCCTGCGTGGACGGTGCATGGGAATCTGGGTCCAGGAGGGAGGTGGGGGCAGGAGGGGTGCCCCGAGGGGCAGGTGAGACTGGGAGTGTCCACTCCGGTCTGACTTCGCTGTTCGGAGTGGTGTTAGCTCCTTGCGGTGGGAGGCCCTCTTCTCACCCACGGCAGTGGCTTCCAAGGAGACCCAGCTCTCAAGAGTTCTTCAATCAAGGCGCCCATAGGGCCCATCAGAAGAAGGGTGTGGCCTCTGGTCTGCCCTGGCCAATTTATATGAAGTCAGAATCCTGATTTGCAGATCTCGACAATTTAGATCTTTTTAAAAAGACCGCATGTGCCAAATGGAACATAGCCCCCCAACCCAATTCTGCCCTTGGGCCACCACCGTGTCCTTCCTGGTCTGTTTGAGCCCCAGGTGCCAAATTGTCCACAACAGGTGGGCAATGAGAAAAGGACAGGGGGTGGAGGGGCTTGGACGTCCTTGGGGACCCATGTCCTGGAGGCCAACGGGGAGTGACCCTGTGGGTGGCCCGGGCTGCCCTGAATGGCCCAGGAGAGAGCTCAAGTGCTTCTTGTTTTTCTTCCCTCTCCACCCAGTCTGAAGAGAGGAAAAGAATAGATGAGCTGATTGAAAGTGGGAAGGAAGAAGGAATGAAGGTAAGAGGCGCAGCGGTGCCCGGCGCACGGGGCGGAGCCTGGAGGGAGCCCAGAGACACTGACCAGCTTTTCGTAAACTGTTTTCCTGGGAAACGGCAGTACCCACGAAACGTACTTTTCTCTTCACATACTGCACGCACACTGGGTGGAGGAGAGGGGCGGCCACGTGGGTCTGGGCTGGGACTCCGGAGTCACAACAAAGCTCCAGTTCCATGCACCATCTAGAAGTAGCCAAACCTAAGGCTGGGCCCCTCACGCAGTCACTCCGCAACCCCATTTATAACGAGTGAGCAGAAGCACAGAAGGGTAGATTACAGGGAAGGGAGACACGTGGAACACGGGACCCCACTGCCACCCCCGTCTCCCGGAGAAGGGACCATGTATGTGGGTGCGAGCCGGACTCTAACTGCCCCGCCCTGTGGCCTTGAACATGGCTCTGCCTCCCCGGGCCTCTGTTTTCTCATCTGCAAAATGGGGCAGCATCCGCCCAGCAGATCCCTCGGGGGGACCCAGCGTAACGGTGCTTGGCAAAGGGCACAAGCTAACTTTCTGGGGTGACGGATCATGGCGACGGTTGACAGCTGAGCACGGTTAATAATACGGGTTGTGCTGCTCACGTAAAACCAGTGAGATCCGGGGCGTCCCGTGGTGAAGCGGGTGACGGAGGGGGCGAGCCCAGGCGCCGAGGAAGCCGGCCACGCGCGCAGTTAGGAAGCAGGGCTCTCTCCTCGCCTCCCAACAGATCGACCTCATCGACGGCAAGGGCAGGGGCGTGATCGCCACCAAGCAGTTCTCCAGGGGCGAGTTCGTGGTCGAGTACCACGGGGACCTCATCGAGATCACCGACGCCAAGAAGCGGGAGGCTCTGTACGCACAGGACCCCTCCACGGGCTGCTACATGTACTATTTTCAGTATCTGAGCAAAACCTACTGGTAAGTCCGCGGGCGCAGAGAGGACGGGCCCGAGGGCCAGAGAGCCACCACAGCCTCCTTCTGTGGCTCCTGCTTCTTGCTTAGTTCTGGAGGCCCTTTTCCAAAGCCGTGAGGCGGCCCCCCAGCCCCCCACCCTCCCCACTTGCCGCCTGAGTCGTTGGGACCGGAGCTGTTGGGCTGCCGTCTGGCCCGGTGAGAAGCGGAAGTGGACTCGTCCGAGCAGACCTGCTCCGAGGCGCCCCGGCCGCTCCCTCTCGCGGCGTTCGGCCTGAGCAGCTCCTCCCGTGCCCCCACATGCCCAGGGTACTTGACCCGGCTTTTTGTTGTTGTGGTTTTTTAAATAAGGCTTTATTTTTCCGACCAGTTTTGGGTTCCCAGCAAAACTGAGCAGCAGTACAGAGCGTTCCGATACTCCTGCCTCATCCCAGCTTCCCCCACTCTCCGCAGAGTGGATTTTTATGCATTTATTTTTTATGCCCTTGCCTCACGGGCCTCCACAAAGAGCCTTCTGCAGCCCCGTCTCCTCCCACCCCTACGCGCTCTCACCGCACGCCTCCCCAGGCTCTTAAAAGATGTTGTTTTGACTTGAATTGCTTTCCCCAAAAACGTGGCTGTAAATCGACATCTCACCAGCGTCATGAGCTGGCTGTGACTGGGATCAAAAGCCTCTTTATCACTTTAAACCCTCTGCTGCCCTCCCTCCCGCCAGCGTGGATGCGACCAGGGAGACGAATCGCCTGGGAAGACTCATCAATCACAGCAAGTGCGGGAACTGCCAGACCAAACTGCACGACATCGACGGCGTGCCTCACCTCATCCTCATCGCCTCCCGCGACATCAAGGCCGGGGAGGAGCTCCTGTATGACTACGGGGACCGCAGCCGCGCCTCCATCGAGGCCTACCCCTGGCTGAAGCATTGACCGCCGCGCCCTCCTGCGCCCCTTCCATGGACAAAGTGCCCTCAAAGGGAATTGATTTTTTTTTTTTACACACTTAAATCTTAGCAGATTACTTCAGATGTTTTTAAAAAGTATATTAAGATGCCTTTTCACTGTAGTATTTAAATATCTGTTACAGGTTTCCAAGGTGGACTTGAACAGATGGCCTTATATTACCAAAACTTTTATATTCTAGTTGTTTTTGTACCTTTTTTGCATACAAGTCAAACGTTTGTGCTTCCCGTGCATGCAGTCAAAGACGCAGCACAGGCTTTAGAAAGAGTGAACATGAACTGGGAGGCCGGGCGACCCTCCTGCCTCCAGCCGTAGCGCCAGGACCCTCTTCCCCACGCGCCCCCGACGGCCCGGACGGGGTGCGCCCAAGCTCTTGTTTCCCTGCCGTCTGGGCAGGCGCACAAGGAAGTGTATGAATATTTTTTAACAAAGGTTTCGCAGTAAGCTAGTCTTCCCCTCCGCTTTCTCGAAAGCTTACTGACCCGGTGGCCCCTGCGCGCGGCTCCTTCTTCCACAGGCCGCCGCTCCTCGGGGCGGCTCCGCGCAGCAGGGCGGGTCGCCGCGGGCAGGGAGAGGCAGTGCTCGCCCAGCCCTGCCGGGGCCGGCGTTCCCCAAACTGGGTTAATTCTTTATAGAAATGTGAACACTGAGTTTATTTTAAAAAAATAATAAAAATTTAAAAATTTAAAAAGACAAAAAAAAAGAAAGAAAACCACAGTAAACAACTTACATGTATATAGGTCTTGAAGTGAGTGGAGTGGCTGCGATTTTTTTCCCTTCTTTCTCTTTTTCTTTCTCTCTTTCCTTTTTTTTTTTTTTTTTGGTAGAAGAGATTTGAGATGGTACTCTATTCTAATCAAACATAAAAGTTTTGTAGTGGGACCAGAAATTACTTACCCAATATCCTGCCCGCCCTCCCCCGACCCACCCTCCCAAACCCTGACCCAATTCCAATGGGTTGAAAGTTCCAGACCTGCTGTCAGGCTTTCTGTTTGTCAGACCACCTGGTGTCCTTGCAGAACTGAAGGTGCAGTCATGAACCGAAGGGGGTCCTGCTGACCCTGAAACGTGTGGCCCCCGCTCCAGCCGCCGGTGCGGGGGGATGGGCAGGCCCCACAGCCCAGGGAGCAAGGCGAAGGGTAAAGTTTTCACCTTGACTGTGATGCAGGAGGGGTAGGTAGGTTCCTTTTCCCTCCTGAAGGGAGACCTCACTCTGTTAACCTTCAGTCCAGGGGGCTGTGGCCCTGGAGCCATGACCTGGGGTCTCCGGGCCTCCCCCGGTCCTGGGTAAATGTGAATGGAGACAGGAATGAAAGCCTGTCCTCCACCTGGATGCCCCCCCCCCCCCCCGCCCCCAGGCCTCACCACGGTGCTACCTACGGAAGTCTTCCCACCCCCCACGCCCACCTTGCCTGGTCAGTGGTCAGAGAGTTGGAGGAGGATCCGACAGAGTGTGTAAATGTGAGATAAAATGTCTCGGTTGTACCTGTTTGTGGTTTAGCTTTGTATTTAAAAAAAAAAAAAAAGGAAATAACTTGAAAATTATTTGTCATCATAAAAATGAAACAAAAATTAAAATATTTATTGCCAGGCGAGGCCATCTGTGTGTCTTTCTGGTTTTTGGTTTTGGTTTTGGTTTTTACAAAGTGGAGATAGTGGAGATAGGAAGAAGGTTGGATTTTCTGCTTTATCTTCAGAAAGGTCACACAGCAGGGCGCCTGGCCAGCTCAGTCAGTAAAGCACACGACTCTCGATCTCAGGAGTGTGAGTTCAAGCCCTGTGTTGGGTGCTGAGGTTCCTTAAAAGTAAAATATTTTAAGAGAGGTTACACAGCAGTGTGTGTGTGTCGGTGAATGTCCTAGGGGATAGTTTATTTGTATACTGGGGGTCACAGGTGCGAGATTAGAAGCGGACGCACG
>PJEM01003988.1:106313-159683 GCA_004023845.1 Helogale parvula
CCCCCCCCCCCCCACCCAGCTGCCCTCCATCGGCTGGTAGCTCCCTTCCGCTCCGGGCACTAGGGGTGGTTGGGGACTGGATGGAGTCCTTGCTCTACAAGCCAGAGACCCGGTGCCGGCATCAGCTTTCCGGGTTTGTCAGCCTGTGCCCTCGCACGAATTGCTTTCCTTCTCTGAAGCTTGCCCATCACGAGGGAACAGCCTCTGGCCCCCTGACATTCAGGGGGGTCCTCAGGATTCAGCCGCCATGGCTTATTACGTCTTTACCTCGGAAGGGGACGGAGTGGCCCGGTGGCCAAATGCACTCAGCCCTGGAACAGGACCTCTTTCCAACTAGTTTGCAGCCGTGTCCTCGGGCAGGTGACAGCTCTGCGCACACGCCACTTCCCTCCTCACGACACAGAGCCGAGCTGGTGCGTGTGTGCGGGTGCGCGAGGGGACGGGGCCAGGGCGGGGAAAGCCGGGGGGCAGCGCCTCGCGCATCGATGGTCCCGTCTTTGATGTTTGCTGTTAGGATTAAAACTTGGCGTGTCTACCGTTGGCTGTTTACAGATTCCCAGGACTGACGGTGAAGAGCCTCCTCTCTGATAGTTGCTGTATTTATTCATTTTCTTAAAAATATTTTTTTAAGTTTATTTTGAAAGAGAGCACGAGCACAGGCGGGGGAGGAACAGAGAGAGGGAAAGAGAGAGAATTCCCTAACAGGCTCCACGCTGTCAGCACAGAGCCTGTGCGGGGCTTGAACTCAAAAACTGTGAGATCATGACCTGAGCCGAAATCAAGAGCTGGACCCTTAACTGCCTGAGCCACCCAGGCGCCCTAAAGGCTGTTTTAACTTGACTTTTTTTCTTTTTCTTTTTTAACATGTTCATTTATTTTTGAGGTGGGGGAAGGGCAGAGAGGGAGACACGATCAGAAGCAGGCTCTGCGCTGACAGCACAGAGCCCAACTCAGGGCTTGAACTCACAAACCGTGAGATCATGACCTGAGCCTGAAGTTGGATGCGTAACCCGCCGAGTCACTCAGGCACCCTGACATTTCTGAGTGGGCTTTCTTGCCTTGCCTGCCTCGTGAGGGTCAAAGGGCAGCTAAGCATTTATACAGGGGATCCCCCAAGTCTGGGAGTGCGGGTGAACATAGAAGTAGCTTCCGGACAGCACACAGTGATCTCCTGTCTGCTTCTAGACTTTATGGCCATCCTGCAGCCTGGAGATAGGGAAACTGAGGCAGGAATGAGCCAGGTGTAGGGGCGCTGGCTGTCAGAGCTGAGACTCTAGGATGTAAGGCTGGTGCCTAGGAGGATGGACTTTCAATGTCATTCCCAGGAGCAGAGCCTGCTTGCAGTCCTGCAAAAGACGGCGCGCCCCCGGCCCCCTTACACATGCTGTGTCGTGTGATCTCGCTGCCCGCTTGCCGTGTCTGCACAGCCTCCGCGTGGGGCTCGGAAGGCAGGATGCGTGCTGTCTCCCCAGCTGGCTCTCACCCCCCAGATCCAGAAACCTTTCCCCTCCCCCACCACTGTTAGGACAACAGCACCCAGTGAGAACTGCAGCAGCACCGGGGGTTTAGAATCAGGAGCCCCCGATGGAAGGAAGGCTCTCCTGGGATGGGACTCAGCGTGGCCGATGTTTCTCGGGAGGCAGAGGGGGTGGAGCCTGGGTTGTGGAGTTGGCATCTGGGTTCAGGTCCGACTTCCACCACTTTTAAGCTGGGGTCCCAGACGAGTCCCTCAGTCCCACCGTGCTGTCACCTTGGGTGTGCCGCGGGAATGACAGTGCCCGTCACACGGGGGCACAGGGAGCAGTTTGCAGAAGGTCCTCAAAGTGGTGCAGGTGAGACGTGCACCCATCTGTCACATCCGTGCTGCTCGGAGAAGCAGGGCACGTGGCCCTGTGCAGACGGGAACCTGGGCCTTCGGACCAGGCCTTCACGTGCACCAGGGGCAGCCGCGTCCTAGCTGCCTGGCCTCGTGGAAGGTACTTTCACCCTGTGGAGTTTCACTTTCCAAATCTGTAAACCCCGAGTTGTTACAGGAATAAACGAGCTAATCCCTTCAGCACAGGAGGCCTTCAGTAGCCAGGGTGCCGACTGGGACACCAGGGCCACAGGAGAGGTCCCGCCAGCTCATCAGCTTCCCTGTTCCCTGCCCTGCGTTTCGCCGAATCCTACATGCATTTTCCCTGCACATTAACATCTTTGAAGTCAGGATGAGCCTTGAAATCAGTAGCATCTTCATGTTACGATCTGTCCCGTTTTCCCAGCACCGTTTGTTGAAGAGACCGTCTTTTCCCCACTGTATATCTTGCCTCCTTTGTCGTAGTTCAATTGGTCACAGATCAGTATAAGTTGTGGGTTTACTTCTGGGCTCTCTGTTCCGTTCTGTTGATCTGTGGGTCCGGTTTTCACGCCAGCACCATACTGCTGTGATGACTGCAGCTTGGTGGTGTAGCTTTCTTTTTTTTTTTTTTTAATGTTTTAGTTATTTTTGAGAGAGAGAGAGAGACAGCATGAGCAGGAGAAGGTCAGAGAGAGAGGAAGACACAATCCGAAGACAGGCTCCAGGCTCTGAACTAGCTGTCAGCACAGAGCCTGACATGGGGCTTGAAGCCATGAACCGCGAGATCATGACCTGAGCGGAAGTCAGATGCTTCACCGACTGAGCCCCCCAGGCGCCCCTTGGTGGTGTATCTTGAAATCTGGGACTCTGATACTTCCAGCTTTGTTCTTCTTTCCAAGATGCTTTGGTTGTTTGGAGAACTTTGGTCAAAACATAATAATATTTTGCAGCATTTTTTTTTCTCTCATAGCAACACACAAAATACTGGTGCGTCACTTAGAGTCCCTGCAATGTATATGCACCATATATATACACCACCATGTGCGTATGCATATGTACATACATATAATTTACAGATTTGGCACCGGAGGGCCTGACCGGTTAAAGCCCCTCACTTAAGGTCACATAACTCGAAGAGACCACTCTTAAACACTCAGAGAAAGTATAAAAGCCGTTTTACTTTGATACAAAATCACATAAAATCATGTAAAGTCTCGTGAAGCAAAATCGAATATTCACTTCATATCCTTGAAAGGATCACTGGAATGTCGATACCATCTTCTCCCGCGTTCCCTGCTCCCCTCTTCCTGTGGGCTCAGGCATTTTTGCTGCTACTGCGGGGGAGACCAGGGTCACCTGTGGGATCAGACAAGTGGAGGGCGCATCTGTGAGCTGGAGGCCCCCCGGGAGGCCGAAGTGGGGCAGGAAGTAGGTCTCTTTCCCTTTCGCTTTCCTTCTCGGTCTTGTCCCTGGCCGAGCCTCCGGAGGGTGTCAGCTCCGCCGTCATGCAGACTGTGGTCCTGAGCGCCTCCCTCCTTCCTCCTTGGCTTCCAGGGGAAACGAATGAGCAAGGACAGTGCATCCACGCGGCACGGAGAGATGCGTTTGGGAGTCTGGGCGCGTCGCCTTCTTGAGTCCGAGATCCCCTGCCTTAGTCATGGCCTTAGACCTGTGTCTACTTCCCCGATCGGAAAAACAACCTGTGTGAAGAGAGAGGAGGGTCAGAGGGCACCCAGGGGGAAACGTAGGGTGCGGGACCCTGAAGAGTCCGTAAGAGGCTCCTGCAGGCCACGGACTCCAACGTCTGCTCAGCGCTCAGTCCGGGCAGACGCCATCAGGGGCTTTCCATCCGTCAGCTCAGTTCACACTCATGACAGCTTGATGAGCTATGTACCAGCAATGCCCCTGTTTTACAGATGAGCACACTGAGGCCCTGCAAGCTTTAGTAACAGGCCCACGGTCACATAGTAAGTTGTGGAACAGGAGCTGGTGGACCCAGAGCCCATTTAAAATGCTATGCTGGGCCGAAAGACGGCGTCTGACACCTTTTTTAATTTCAGGAGGTTTTGCTGGGGAGGAAGCATGCATGTGACCTCCAATTATAAACAGATCTTTGCCACGAATACAGATGGGCATGGAAATTCTCAGATCAAACAGACAGAGATCCCCTGAGACACGAATACCAAACGCTCAGCGTTCCCCCCTCACATGCAAAGTTCTGAGAAGGAAGCGTGCGGTCAGGGCCTTGATCGCCGCGCTCAGTGTCAGGGCCTGTTACTTCCCACTACGAGGAGGACTCCGAGCTGGCTGGGGGGCCAGGAAGCCCGTGACAGGAAGATGGCTTTGTGCTTCTTGTCAAAGACAACCCCCCGCTGGCAGTGGCCGGGGCGGGCCCTGGACTCGGCTCCCCTGAACCCGTCCGTGCTGCCCACGCCCACCAGTGCCCGGGCTCAGGAAGTGACGTCATCGCCCGCCTCGCCGGTCCTGCCAGGAACCCGGGAGTTGTTCTCGGCTCCTCCCCCCCATCTGCTCCCTGTTAGTCACCAGGCCCCAGATATGTTCCCGATCCCAACACTTGTCTCCTCCGCTGCCTCCCGCCCCCCAGTCCGAGCCGGCACCGCAGCCTCCCCGCCGCCCGCCAGGATCCGCTCCCGCAGCAGCCGGACCGGCCGTGTGGCTCCGCAGAGCTGTCACTCCACAGCTGAAGCCTTTCCATGGCTCCCCGTCGTCCTCGGGACACAGACAAGTCTCCTTCTGGGCATGACCTGCTTCCTCAGGAAGTCACTCACTCATTCATTCATTCATTCATTCACTAAGCTGGTCTGACCGTGAAACTGGCCTCATGCTCATTAGACATGTGACCTCAGGCTGGCTTCTTTACTATTATTATTATTTTTTCGCCACATCAGGCTCAAACTCTAAGGGGCCCACAGAACTCCCCTAGAAGAGGCACAAAGGAACCACTAGTTTATGTCTGCTGGAAGCCTTACTTACAACGGGATGTCCAGCCAATAAAAGTGCTAAATAAACATCTTCAGAAACGACACCTGGAGTGGAATGGCGACGCTCTGCCGTTTTATTACTTTATCTCAGGAGGGGCTTCCTTGGGACAGAAACACGCCCCCGGCCCTGCTGTGACTCTGCGGCCACCCCGCCCCCACAGGGCAGCCGGAGGGAGCTCTACAGGGAAACGTGGTCCTGTCGCTCTCCTGCTTTAAAACCCTCTGGTGTCTTCCCGAAGTTCTCAGAGTGGAATTCAAGCTCCTTAGTGGGACCCTCTAATCTCCAGCCTCCCCCCCTTCACCTCCCACCTCAGGCCTTTATACCTGCTGCTCCCTCTGCCAAGAATGCTCTTCTCTCAGTCTTTATGGTCGTTCAGGGCCCAGTGTGAATGTCACCTCCTCACGGAAGCCTTCCAGAACTCCCCAGAGTGTAACCCCGCCTACGTCTGTAAGATGTCCCTTCCTTAAATCTTTTCAGTCATCCCTTTTAAGTGTGTGATTTGTTTCTGGCCAGGACCCTGGCAAATGTCCCCCCCCACCACCCCCCACCGCCACATCACCACATCATCCACATTAAGTGTCTGGCCCTCATAGGCATCTGAGTTTTAGATCCCTGACGGAGGCTGTTTCCCAGTGTCTGTCCAAGAGATCGAGGCAGGGAACTGTCTCCCGGCCACACATTCCCGGAGCAGCCGAGGCAAACGGGCTGTCTGCTTCATGGAGGGGTGGGGAAAAGGCGTGCCTCTTGGACAGGCACCTGGTGGCTGGGGAGGCACCTCTCCAAGTGCAGTCTAAGAGCTCTCCACATCAGAGTTTTATTAGAAATTCAGATTTCTGGGCTTCATCCTAGACTTGACTTCTGAGAATCTGAATTTGAAGCAAGTACCCCACACTCCATGGTTTGAGGCTTGGTGCCCAGAGAGATGACGGATCAGCAGGGAGCATGACCATGAGGCGACGACTGAGAGGAAACCACGTGATGTGGCCCAGTGCTGGGAGACACAGGTGCCTCCAAAGGTGGACGCGAGAGAGGTAATGAGTCAGGCGCCCCTGCTTTTTTAACTAAACTCTGCACTCAACGTGGGGCTCGAACTCACACGCCCAAGATCAAGAGTCTCCTGTTCTACCACCTGAGCCAGCCAGGCGCCCCATGAATCCCCCTTAAGCTCTAATAATTATTGTCATTATTATTTGTTTTGGTTGTAGTAGTAGTATATCACAGGGGGGCAGTAGCGTAGAATCTGAACTTCTTTGAGTTCAAATCCTGACTTTGCTATTTACTATCTGTGTGACCTCAGGGGAATGAATTTACCTCCCTGGATCCATTTTTCCAGCTGCGGAATGGGGATGACCGCTCCTGCCCCCGAAGGTCACCGTGAAGAGTCAGTGAATTGATGTATGCTACTTGCTTAGACTGCAGTCTGGCAGATACGGTAACCCTCCGGCTCTGAATTTCCTCTCAGCAGCGGCACCACCGGCCGGGCCCGGAGGACCCCTCAGCAGGGGCCAGCCTCCGCGGGCCCCCACTCCTCCCTGTGGCAAATATTCGGTGGAGGGGGCAGCAAGGTAACTCACAATTTCCTTATGATGGTCTTCTCCTCCTTGCTACTTCTGGCAGTGCCAGGCCTGGCGACGTGGGCATCTTTTTCTCTTCGTCCTCCTGAGGCTTCTCTTGGTGGGATCAGACCACTGGGGGAAAGGGGACGAATAAACGGGCTGTTTTACTGCAGACCTTCTGTGTGTGCAGCTCTGAAAGCGGAGGGTCTTAACAATAATCATTATACTAGAAATCATTGAAATCTAGAGTCAGAGAGATTCCGCTTCCAGTAGTGGGAATCTTCCTTCCACGTTCCCAAGGCTGACCCTTCTTCCTGCCTTCCCTTGTCTAACTGTTGGCAAGTACTTCAACCTCCTCCACTTTCTAGGAATATGACCACATATCAATTCTCTAACTGAAGCCTTGATTTTCTAATCAATAAAGGGAGGATAATAAGAGTGACTGCCTCCTAGGACTGAGTGACCAAGTGAGATATTACGCAGCATCTGACATTCACTCCACAAATATTTAGTGAGCCCCGTACTGTGCCAGAGCTGGAGCAGGGAGCAAAACAGAATTATCTTCTCTCGTGCAGCTCATATTTTTCCACCAGGGAAGGAAGCAGTCAATATATAAATAAATAAAGTAAAAAAATATATAGTAAGTCAGATGGTAATAAGAACTAAATTGATATTGACTGATGAGCTATTGAGGTCAGTTGACTCAAAGAGGGCCAGGGACGCCTGGGCGGCTCAGTCGGGTAAGCGTCTGACTTCGGCTCAGGGCATGATCTCATGGTTCGTGGGTTCGAGCCCCGTGTCGGGCTCTGTGCTGACAGCTAGCTCAGAGCATAGAGCCTGTCTTCGGCTTCCGTGTCTCCCTCTCTCTCTGACCCTCCCCTGCTCATGCTCGCGCGCGCTCTCTCTCTAAAATAAACAAAAATATTTGAAAAGAAAAAAAAAAGAGGACCAGAGCATCTCCCTGGGCCTGATGCACGGAAGCTGGAAGAAGCTGTCCCCTCTCACTCGGTCAGCGGGGATCGCCAGCGGCCATGTTTCTAAGATTCCCAGCAGGTGTGTCCACAACACAATATAATGAGGCCAACAGAGAAGCAAGGAGGAAAGAAAGAGGCGCCAAGTCCCTGGTTCCAACCCTGAGGCCTTAATTGCAGTTCCTTCTTTATTTCTGAAGGCAATCCAAAATCTTTCCCAACTACGTGGCCAACAAATTCTGTTATGTACTGAACGCTAGTTTGAACCGAATTTCTGTCACTTGCAACAAACAGAAGCCTGACTACAAGGCAATATTTCAAAAAATTTTTAATTTTCATTTTTTAAAGTTTCTTTATTTTGAGAGAGAGAAAGTGGGGGGAAGGGACAGATAGAGAGAGAGAGAGAAAGAATCCCAAGCAGGTTCCATGCTGTCAGCACAGAGCCAGACATGGGGCTCGATCTCACGAACAGTGTGATCATGACCTGAGCTAAAGTCAAGACAGAGGATTAACCAACTGAGCCACCCAGGCACCACCCAGATTTTTAATTTTTTTTAGATGTTAGAGAGAGAGTGCACATGTGTACGTGCAAGCAGGGGAGGGGCAGACGGAGGGAGAGAAACTCTCAAACAGGCTCCAGCCCAACACAGGGCTCGATCCCACAACCCTGGGGTCATGACCTGAGCTGAAGTTAAGAGTAAGACACCTAACTGACTGAGCCACCCAGGCGCCCCATGATGCAATATTTCAAGGGTAATAGCTTGTTATATCCACCTTGGTATTTCGCTGTGGCACCTGCTGGTAAATTTCTGCCCTCCTTACAGACTGCATTGTGTCCCCCGGAGTTCATATGTTGAAGCCCTAAGCCCCAGGGTAATGATATTTGGAGATGAAGCCTTTGGGAGACAATTAGGTTTAGATGAGGTCATGGAGGGGCGCGTGCTTGGATCAGAGGAGACGGCGGAGGGCTTGCTCCCTCTGCCAGGTGCAAGAACCCAGGAGGAGTCAGAACTGGTCGTACTGGCGCCCTGATCTTGGACTTCTACCTGCCAGAATTATGAGAAAACATATTCCTATAGGTCAGACCACCCAGTCTATGGTGTTCAGTTATGGCCGCCCAGCTGCCTAAGATGCCTCTTTAGGTATGACTGTCACAGAGCAGGGTTCATCCTTTGGTCTCACTCTTTGTAAAGAGTGAGCTCTTATAATTTAATATTATTATTTGTATATTTGCCATAGCATTAATATTAATATATTATTAATCGATTATTAATAAAACCCCCTTCTGTTATCTATTGTTGCATAACACCCTAAAACAGTGATTTGAAACAAAGACGATTTATGATTTCTCACGATGGCTCCATTTCCTAGGGTTGGCTTGGTGGGTCATCCGGGGGCAGCTGGGCACCTCACTTCTCCGTGTGACCTCGCTGAGGGACTGCCTCGCGCTTCCTCACAGAACTGTGGGCTCAAGCACTCCGCAAGGAATGGGAGCTGCAAACTCTCCCAGCACCCTCCCCTCGGAAGCCACACGGCCTCGCTTCCACTACATTCCATGGGTCAAAGCAAGTCACTGGGTTGCCCAGACTCAAGGAGAGGGAAGACAGACTCTACCTCTTGAGGCTGGAAAAGTCTCGTTGCAAAAAGCACTCGGGATGGGAAAAATAGTGGCCATCTTTGGAAGCATCCTCCCACCTCTGCCTCAATTCAGAACTATCATCGGGGCGCTCAGTGGATTAAGCGTCTGAGTCTTGAGCTCAGCTCAGGTTTTGATCTCATGGTCATGAGTTTGAGCCCCCCGTTGGGCTCCACACTGGGCATGGAGCCTACTTAAAACAAAAGAAAGCAAAACAAACAAAATACCCTAGAACTTGAACCTCCAAGTGGACGCGGTTGCTAGGAGAACACTTCAGCAGCCATGCCAGTTTCTCCAGGACGTAGGACCCGCGAGAGTAAGCGCAGGGCCGCTGTCTGCCGGCCTGGCCTCTGCCGGCCGGGGCGCCGCTGCTGTTCTCTGGGAGCTCAGAACTAGAGATGAAGTGCGTCTCTTTATTCGCTAACGACCCGTGGAGTGGTTCCTGTGTTTAACTATCTGTGTCTGAAGTACTTCTTAGATGAGATGCAGACAGGTCCTCCATTAACGCAGTTCCAACCCCAGCAGAAGGAAGACAATTAAGTTCCTGTGGGCAGAACTCAGGCCTTCTGGATGCGGCTCCCGAGGAACTCTTTTTCACGGTACCACTGCCTTCTTAAGGATTCTACCTTGAGCGAATTTAAAGATCATGTCACGGGGCGGGGGGTAAAGGAAAAGAGAGGCATCACTTGAACTTCGCTTTGTTTTGAATCAGCCTAAGTTCTTACTTGTAAATGTGGCCAATGATTAAAAGCCTGGGCTCTGATCATCAGGCTGTCTGAGGTCATGTGTCACTGTGGCCACCATGAGCCGTGGGACTTCGGCAGGTACTGACCTCCCTGAACCTCAGGACACCTTGCGGGTAACATTACCGTAACTCTCCTTGCCGTGAGCACTAACGGAAACGATGCTTCGAGTGCACTTCGCAGAGGGCCTGGCACACAATACACACTGATATACAGTAGCTGGCGCTGAGTTTTTCATTCTCTTCGTCTTTCCTTCTTCTGCCTTTAAGGGAAACTGCTTTGTTTAACGCAACAGTTTCTCAGAATTATTCAACCACAGAGCCCCTTTTCAAGAAGTGACAAGATGAAAGAAAATATTTTGGGAAACAGGATGCAGACGGAGATAACAAAGTCCACACCCAGCATGTCAACTGCTTCTTGCTGCCTCTCTTGCTTGTCCTACAATCTTTTCCTTACACATGTCACTGTGGTCTTTTTATTTTTAAGGTTTTAGTTTTAAGTAATCTCTATATCCAACATGGGACTTGAACTCAGAACCCGAGATCAGGAGTCACAGAGTCTACTGACTGAGCCAGCCAGGTGACCCTATTGTGACATTTTATAACTTTTAATTTTTATATAATTTCAAACTTATAGACAAACAGTAAAATTAGTATGGAGACTTCTCATATACTCTTTATCCAAATCCTCCAATTGTTTGTCTCTGTATCTACCCACCTGCCTGCCTATCCACCCATCCATCTACTCACCCCTCCATCCACCTGTCTGTGTGTCTTCTGAACCACTTGAGAGGAAGCTGGAGACATCTTACCCCCTTATTCCTAAATACGATGGTGTAGATTTCTGAGGACCGAGGACATTCTCCTAACCAAGTAGCTCAGTTATTGAGTTACCATATTGCTATTTTATTTTATACTTTTTAAAAAATGTAAGCTCTCTGCCCAACATGGCGCTTGAGCTCATGACCGAGATCAAGACTTGCATGCTCTATGGGCTGAGCTGGCCAGGCACCCTTCATGTTGATCTTTTTTTAATTTTTTTAATGTTTTTAATTTATTTTTGAGAGATAGAGAGAGGGCGAGCGTGAGCAGGGAAGGGTCAGAGAGAGAGGGAGGTACAGAATCTGAAGCAGGCTCCAGGCTCTGAGCTAGCTGTCAGCACAGAGCCCGATGCGTGGCTCAAACTCACAAACCGTGACGTCATGACCTGAGCCGAAGCC
This sequence comes from Helogale parvula, assembly GCA_004023845.1. Classification (NCBI taxonomy): domain Eukaryota; kingdom Metazoa; phylum Chordata; class Mammalia; order Carnivora; family Herpestidae; genus Helogale; species Helogale parvula. Next base: position 117,279 of record PJEM01003988.1, read on the forward strand.
GGACGCTTAACCATCTGAGCCACCCAGGCGCCCCCAGGTTGATCTTTTAAAACAGTAAATCAGATCTTGTCATTTCTTTGATTAAAACTTTCCAATGGTTGATTAAAACTTTCTCATTACACTTACAATAAAATTAGAGCTCCTTCTTGTGGCCCATAAGGCACACCTCTACCTATGTTCCAATTTCCACCATGCTGGGGCTCTTAAATTGGCCAAGATGCTTCCCACATCAGGGTCTTAGCACTCCTCCACCTTTGCCCTACCAATCCTTACACGGCTGCTTCCTGTCACTGACCTCAGATGGGTCTTCGCTGACCACTCCATGTAAAACAGAACCCCTCCCCCCTCCAAGCGCTTTACTGTCATATGTCACTTGTTTAGGTTTTTAAACTTTTTTTCATGTTTACTCATTTTTGAGAGACAGAGCAGCATGAGCAGGGGAGGGGCAGAGAGAGGGAGACAGAATCTGAAGCAGGCTGTCAGCACAGAGCCTGACGCGGGGCTTGAACTCATCAACCAGAAGATCATGACCTGAGCTGAAGTCGGATACTTAACTGACTGAGCCACCCAGGTGCCCCTCACCTTGTTTTTAAAGATGTTTTGTTTTGTTCATTTATTGACTTTGAGAGAGATAGTGAGTGGGAGAGGGGTAGAGAGAGAGGGAGAGAGAGAATCCTGAGCAGCCTCTGGGCTGTGAGTGGAGCGGGCTCTATCTCACTCACTATGAGATCATGACCTGAGCCGAGATCAAAAGTCAGATGCTGAGCCAACTGAGCCATCCAGGCGCCCCCTGTCTCCTTGTGACCACTTAGCACCAGTATCCTGCACGTTCCTTTCAGATCTCCTTGTGGACTGCTTGTCTTCCCCCTGGACTAGCATGGACTTCCTCTGTCGCGTTCCCCAGGAGTGGTGTGTGGCGTGTCCTAGGTCTCCGGGAAACGGCCGAGTGAACGCAAGAGCGAACACGTGCCGCATCCCGGAATTCTGGGCGGGGCCGGTGCTGCGGCGCGGGGTCCCCGTGGTGCGGGGTCCCCACGGCGCGGGGTCCCCTGGGCGGCGCCCCACCTCTTGTAGCACTGCAGCTCCTCCTGCGCCAGCAGCAGCTGCGACTTGAGTCGGTTGCGCTCCTGGAGCACGTCCCGCAGCTCCTGCAGAGTGAAGCGCGGCCGGTTGGGATCCGTCAGGTCAACCACCATTTTGTCTGGGCCAGGGTTTACCTGTAAGAAAAGATACAGTTTCCCTCACGAAGATGGACTGTCAGGGCGCCTGGGTGACTCGTTGGTTAAGCGCTAGACTTCAACTCGGGTCATGATCTCACAGTCCGTGGGTTCAAGCCCCACGCTGGGCTCTGAGCTGAGAGGAGCCGCTTCAGATTCTGTCTCACTGCTCCTCCCCTGCTCGCACTTTCTCTCTCTCTCAAAAAATAAATAAACATTAAAATTTTTTTCTTAAAAAAAACACAAAAAACGATGGACTGTGTACTCCAGAAAGGACTGTTCTGTTTTGTTACTCCCAGGCACCCTACGGGACTAACATCTTTAATGATAAGGAATCGAAAGTTCTAAGTACCATTCTCCAAGTAAACAGCCAGGGCTCCTTGGAGAATGGCTGGTTCCAGGGCTGGGAAGGGAAAACTCTAAGATGAGCCCGTTTCCTTGTGGGAGGGAACAGAATGTCAAAGTGACAGTTTGGAGGAGCTGCCACTGGCCAGACTCAGAACAACTTGAGTATCAAAATGAATAATAATAACAGTTCACATAAAAAGAGAATTCAGGAGTCCATACTTAAAATTTAAACTAATTAACTAATTAATGGAGATGTGATGGTTAATTGTACGTGTCTACTGGCTGGGCTAAGGGACGCCCAGATAGCTGGGTAAACATTTCTGGGTGGGTCCGTGAAGGTGTTTCTGGAAGATATTAGCATTTGGTTCGATGAACTGAGTAAAGCAGATGGCCCTCCCTGGTGGGGGGTAGGCGTCATCCAATCCGCTGAGGACCCACATAGAAGGAAGGGGGGAGAGAGGGTGAATTCGAGCTCTGTTAGTTGATACGGGGCATCCCTTCTCTGGCCCTCAGGTATGGACACTCCTGGTTCTCGGGGTTCTGGTCCAGACCAGGATTTCCACCATCAGCCCGCCACCCCCAGTTCACAGGACTTACTGCTTCTCTAGCTTGCAAACTGCAGATTTCAAGTAAGATTTCTCAGCCTCCATAACCGCATGAGACAATTCCTCAAATAACTATCTTCTTTATATTGAGAGCTATTTCCCCTCCTGGTTCTGTGTCTCTGCAAAGATCTGATGAGTACAGGGGAGGACAGGGGAGTTCCTACCTTACGGAAGAAGGCCAACTAATAGATGCAGAAGATGACAGAGTCAAAAAAAATCATCCATTTGCAACCAACGTAGTAACAATTGATTCAGGCAAGAGTAAGGAATGGATCTAAAACTTTCGGGTGAAAGTTTGCTAGGGAACAGAATATTTTGCAGTTTCAAAGCATTTCCCCATAACTACGTATAAATTACAGAGAAAGTAAAGGCACTTTTCCAGCGCAGAAATCTTGCAGACACCACGTTAACCAAGTGATGCAAGTTAACATCACCAATAATGACAAAGTGAAGCAGGCGCCTCCTGATACAATGCACTGAGAAGGACACAGCATCCTTTCCTGCTAAACACATATCACTTGAATCTAACCAGCACACATCAAGACAAACCTAAGTTGAAGGAGATTCTACAAACCAACTGATATATAACCAAAAATGTCAAGGTTGTAAAACACAAGAAAAAGCTGAGGAACTCTTCCAGATTCAAGAGATCTGTCAACTAAAGGTACCGTGTAACCGTGGACTGGATCCTGTACCAGAAAGGAGATGCTGTAAAGGACATTATCATGAAGTGTGAAGAGGGATAGTGTAGTAGATCTTAGTGTTCTACCACTTTTTTCCCCTGAATTTGGTCACTTACTGTGGCAATGCAATAGGATGCCTTGTGAGATTTTAGGGTAAAGGATCCTAATCTTTTACTAATCCTGCAACTAACGTAATGTCTGCTCAAATAGTTAGGAAAAACGGAGTGACTAAATAATATACATAAATATTGTTTTTGTATATGCATCTATACATACACGGGTGTGTATATAAATTTGTATATGCATACAAACGTATTTGATTTGTGTGTGTATATAAATACTCTGACATATATCTTCTTTGTCATCTTTTTTTTGAGAGAGAGAGTGAAAGCCAGGGAGAAGGGCAGAGGAAGAGAGAGAGAATCCTAAGCGGGCTCCACCCTCAGCAGAGAGCCTGAAGCAGGGCTCAATCCCATAACCCTAGGATCATGCCCTGAGTTGAAATCAAGAGCTGGACACTCAACCGACTGAGTCGCCCAGGTGCCCCTATATCTGCTTCTTTACCAAATAAGGTGATCTAGGGTGCCCAGGTGGCCCAGTTGGTTAAGCATCCACTCTTGATTTTTGGCTCAGATCATGATCTCACGGTTCATGAGTTCGAGTCCCATGTCAGGCTCTGTGGTGACAGTGGGCAGCCTACTTGGGATTCTGTCTCCCTCTCTCCATGCCCCTCCCCCACTTAACTTTTTAAAAAACGATAAGATGATCTAGATGCAGGTTTGGTAAAATACGTGGCTAACAATTTCTTTTTATGTTTTCAAAATTTATTTTTGAGAGACAGAGAGTGAGAGCGTGAGCAGGGGAGGGTCAGAGAGAGAAAGGGAGACACAGAAACTGAAGACAGGCTCCAGGCTCTAAGCTAGCTGTCAGCACAGAGCCTGACGCGGGGCTCAAACCCACGAATCGCGAGATCATGACCTGAGCTGAAGCTGGACGCTCAACCGACTGAGCCAGCCAGGTGCCCCAATACTTGGTTCATAAAAACATAGCTTTAAGATGGGAACTATATTGTTAGGGGCCATGGAACTATCCGTGGTTTCCACTGGTGATTGCCACAGGTATTGCTAATGTTACTGAGGTTTGTTGTCTACATTCACAATTGGAGACAGTGACCCATTTCAGCTGGAGGTTAATGAAAATGAAAATATAATTTTTTCCCATGGAAAGGCATGGACTTCTTGGATTGGAATCACGATCCCCGGGGCATCCAAGAACTCTGAGTTAAGAACCCTCAGGCGGAATCGTTGATAACACTGTACAAGGGAAGTCTTCAAAGCCATTGAAAGATGAGGAAGCTCTTCATCTGATTTAATCCAACTTTCACGCTGTTAACTGAAAATACGCAGGAGGCAGAACCGGGTATATATTATAATACCGTTTGTGCGAAAAAGGAAAAAATATTTTCATATCTGCTTCTGTTCACAGCAAGTATCTCTGGAAGGATACACAAGAAACCGATCATTTAAATTTTTTCCAGGGAGGGTCACTGGGTGGCTGGGGGTGGAGAGCAGTGGGGAGGTAGAGTTTTCAAGGCCAACATGTTTGCACCTTTTGATCTTTGAACTTAAATTTTATTGTTTATTTATTTATTTTGAGAAAGAGAGAGAGGGCAGGGGAGGGTCAGAGAGAGAGAGGGAGAGAGAGAGAGAGGGAAAGAGAGAGAAACCCAAGCACTCTCGACATGGGGTTCGAACCCATAAACTGTGAGATCATGACCTGAGCCAAAAAAACCCAAGAGTCAGACACTTAATTCACTGAGCCACCCAGGCGCCCCTGAACTTAAATGTTTAAAAGAGAAAGGAAAAAACTCCCTCACACCCATGAGGGTGGCTATTGGAAACACACAAAACAGAGAAGAGCAAGCGTGGAAAGCAGGCGGAATTCTTATGTCCTGCTGTTGGGAATGCAAAATGGCGCAGTCACTATGGAAAACCATATGGCAGATCCTTAAAAAATTAAAAACAGGACTCTCTCATGATCCAGCAATTACACTCTTTTTTAAAATTTTTAAATGTTTATTTATTTTTGAGAGAGAGAGAGAAACAGAGTACAAGCAGGGGAAGGCAGAGAGAGAGGGAGACACAGAATCGGAAGCAGGCTCCAGGCTCTGAGCTGTCAGCGCGGGGCTCGAACTCCTGAATTGTGAGATCGTGACCTGAGCCCAAGTCAGACACTTAACCGACTGAGCCCCCCTCCACACTCAGAGCGGCATTATTCACACTAGCCAACAAGCAGAAGCAAGCCGGGGGTCAACCAACAGATGTGTGGACAAACAAAATGTGAGCCCTCCACACAACAAACTTTTATTCAGCTGTTAAAAGGCAGGGGATTCTGACACCCGCTACACCATGCAAGACCCCTAACGACACTCTACTCAGTGAAATAAGCCAGTGACAAGAGGAAACACTTACAAGTCTCTTATATGAAGTAGCTGGAATAGGAGAATTCATGGAGATGGAAAGTAGACACGAGATGGGGCGCCTGGGGGGCTCAGTCGGTTAAGTGGCCGACTTTGACTCAGGTCATGATCTCACGGTTTATAGGTTCAAGCCCCGCATTGGGCTCTGTGCTGACAGCTCAGAGCCTGGAGCCTGCTTCCGATTCTGTGTCTCCCTCTCTCTGCCCCTTCCCATCCACACTCTCTCTCTCTCTCTTTCAAATATAAACATTAAAAAATTTTATAAAAAGACAAGAAAGCAGACATGGGGCGGGGGAACAGGGAGCTGGTGTTTAATAGGGACAGAGTTTCAGTTCTGCGAGGTGGAAAGAATTCGCGTGGATGGTGGCGATGGTCGCACACAGCATGGATGCACTTCAATGTCACTTCACTGTGCACTATGCACAACGGTTAGGGTGGTACGTTTTATGTGTACTTTACCACAATTAAAAGATAATTTTAAAAAAGAAAACAAAGAAGAAGGTGTATTTTTATGAACTGCCTAGTGGCGCTAAACATTCATTCTCTCTGCCCTTTTCCCCACCCCTGTTCTTAAGGCTTACGGTTTGGGAGGGAAATGCCACCTCATCTGCCCCTGAGAAAGCTTGCCCGCTGTGCCCCAGCGCAGGAAACCCCCGGGCGCTGGGCAGAGCCGGGCCTGGTCGGCGTGGGGCTCCCTCCTAGCCTTGTTCCTGGGGCGGGAGGTGGGGGAGAGAGCTCAGGATGTGAGCTGAGCCATCCTGAGCAAGAGTCTCCGCAGCCGGGCTGCAAATGGTACTCGGCCCCTCGTTTGACGGACACACTAAAGCAGACACGTATCTACAAACACTGTTGTCACCGTGACGCATGAGCAGGTGAAAGAAACGCGCACCAGGGACGCGGCCGGAAGCCTTCACTTTTCCCCCTGCAGATGTCACCCCGGTGCTTTCCCGGCACACTTCTTGGTCTGTGATATGGTTACTGCAGTTCCGGCCGGGGCAGCGGTGGGGGGGGGGGCGGGTGCTGAGCTGTCCCACCAGATGTGAGCTCCGTGGGCGCAGACTCCTGGCTAGTTTAACCCCTGCAGCCCCTCGATCTATGGCGTCGCCACCAAATGTCATTCCAACAAATGAGGTCAAATGTCTCTGCATTTAGTGTGCGGAGGTAAAGACTAGCGTCTCTGAGCTCAAATCCTGCCTTCATTTCTTACTCGAAGTAAGTCTTCTGGCAAATTACTAAACTGTCCTATGCCTCCATTTCTATAAAATGGATACGCTAACAGTAAGAGGAGTCGGTGAGATAGTCCACTTAGAACAGCTTTTGTTTTTTAACTGGCTGGAGACCACTAGTAATTCATGATGTTCATTTAACCAATTGTGGCAAGAATTTTAAAACTCATAACAATAGGGGTGCCTGGGTGGCCCAGTTGGTTGAGTGACCAACTCTTGATTTGGGATGAGGTCATACTCCCAGGGTCATGGGAGCGAGGCCTGCGTCAGGCTCCAGTACTGAGCATGGAGACTGCTGGAGATTCTCTCCCTTTCTTGGGGGCACCCGGAAGGCTCAGTGCCCACTCTTGACTTGCGCTCAGCTCATGATCTCATGGTTCGTGACTTTGAGGCCTACGTTGGGCTCTGTGCTGACAGTGCGGAACCTGTTTGGGACTCTCTCTCTCCCTCTCTGTTCCTCCTGGTGTCTGTCTGTCTCTCTCTCTCAAAATTAATAAACATTAAAAAAAAAAAGTTCTGTATCTCTACTCCCTCCCCTGCTCATGCTCTCTCTCTCTCTCTAAAATAAAAAAACACTCTGGGGTGCCTGGGTGGCTCAGTCAGTTAAGCGGCAGACTTCAGCTCAGGTCCTGATCTCACGCTTTGTGAGTTCGAGCCCCACATCGGGCTCTGTGCTGACACCTCAGAGCCTGGAGCCTGCTTCAGATACTGGTTCTCCCGGTCTTTCTGTCCCTTCCCCGCTCTCACTCTCTCTCTCAAAAATAAATAAAGATTAAAGAAAAAAAAATTTAGATAAAAGAATACTTTAAAAAACTCATAAAATGGAATCGGCAAGTGTGATTGTGCATCATGTTTAATAAGGGTGAGTCAGGGTAAGCTGTTTCTTGAAACTTCTATCTCACCAATATCGGATAGTGATATAATGGGTAAATCTGTAAAACAGAGATAGAACATACCTGCACTAATCTTGAATTTATAGCTGGATGATTTTTTTTTAAAAACTTACTTATTTTAAGTAATCTCTACCCCCAAGTGGGGCTTAAACTCATGACCCCTGAGATCAAGAGTCACACGCTCCTCTGACTGAGCCAGCAAGGTGCCCCTAGTTCGATAATTATTAACATAGGTATACACCCATGTAACCAAACCCGGATGATCTCCCCATGAGCCTCCCCCCCTGCTCTCTCCCCCACCTCTCTCCTCGCTGGGGTTACCGCCAATCTGTCTTCCACTGAAACAGGGTGTTCTGCCTGTGCTTCAGTTTCATGTAACTACACTGGGGTCCCTTTTGTGCCTGGCTCCCCGGGCGACACCGGTGAGAGTGGTGCCCAAGCTGCCCTTTTCCCCTGCTGCGTGGTACTCCACGGTGCGACTACACCACAGATTTAAAATCCATTCCTCTGTTGCGTTTGTGCTGTGTTTGCTCTGCTTTGACACAACTGGGAAGAAACACGCTCTCAACATTTTTGTTTTGTGGTGTTTTGTGGTGGTCTCATCACTGATTTCTCTCCCTTAGAATTTATTTCTCACTCTAGGTCGAGATTTTCAAAATGTGATGGAACCTGCTCGAAATGCAGATTCCCAGGTCCCACTCCAGATCTGTCGAATCGGAAACTCTGGGGCAAGGGCTCAGCGATGTGTGCTTTAACCAACACCCCAGACGATTCGGCGGCACGCTAGAGCTGCAGAGCCACTGCTCCAGGTCACGTCAAAAACGCTGGAAGGCCCTGATTCCGAACAGCACTCGGCCCATGACCCAGCACCTAGTAGGTGCTCAATCAGTGTAACTATCAGACTGCTTCTAATCTGGGGATTGGACCGGCCCGGAGGTTGTCTTCAGGGGCTCTCCCCCCCGCCCCGCAGCCCGCACTCACCTCCCCGCCGGCCGCCGAGCCCTCGGCCCGCAGCCCCTCCACCTCCTTCTTGAGGCTGTCCCTCTCCATTCGCAGCTCCTCCACCGTCAGGTTGCCCTCATTCACCAGCGTCTCCAGCATCTCCAGGACGCGGACGATCTTGAACTGCAGCTGTGTCACCCGGGGGTCGCTGCCCAGGGCCATCAGCTCGCGGCCCATCACGTAGGAGATATCATACACGTCCTCGGCGGTCAGCTGGAAGGGGCTCTTGCCCAAAGCCCCCTCGGGCCCAGCCTCGTCTGCCTCCTCCTCCTCTTCTTCCCCCTCCTCCTCCTCCTCCTCCTCCTCCTCTCGCAAAGGGGGCTCCTCCATGGCCGCCCGGAGCCCAGCAGCCACGGGATCTGCTTTCTCACAATCTCCGAAAGTCGAACTTCCTCCCGGCGCAGAAAACTTTCCGCAGGCTGAGACCCTGCCTGCAGGGGCCGGGGGGCGGCGCGGGAGCGGCCAATCAGCGCGGCCGAGGGGAGGGTCCAGGACAGAGAGGCCCCGCGCGGCGCCTCCCGGGCCCGGGCGCCAGGCGCAGCGGCCCCGCCGACCACCGTGCAGGAGGCCGGCCCCCAGGATGTGGTTTGGGGCGCGAAAAGACAACAGAAAGGGAGGGCAGCCGAGAAGAGGAACACAGAGGTTAAGGGTTGACCGCGGTTGCTCCTGGCTGGGAGGGGTTGCAAACCGGGAAGGGGGAGGGGCCGCCGCCTGAGCCCCGCCCCCAGCGACGGCCGCCGCCGCCGCCGGGTTTCCATGGAGACGCGGCGGAGTTTCCACAGCGAGCCTGGGAAAGGAAAGTGAAAAGCCCAGAACTTTTTCTTCTGTGCTCACGCTTTGCAGCCATAGAATTTGCATTGTACGTGGAGGAAGATCCGCGTCTCTGTGGGGGCGGGGGTACAAAATTTTCAGAAGCCCGCTGCAAAACAGAGGACTGCCGTTGCTGGGGACGCGCGGGAGTCCGGAGCGCCGGGGTGCGCACAGCTCCGGGGCCGGTGGTCGCCAGGACCCATGTGTGGCCTCTGACTCTTAGTAAAAGGCAGAATCGCTGCGCTGTGCACTTGGCCGATTCCTGGGCTCCTCCCCTTCGGCAGGGTTGCGGGCCTGGCGGATTACTTAACCCTCAGCTTCCTGCTCCCGGAATAAGAGCATTTAGTGGCGAGGTTGCTGCAGGGACGTCCGCGGTGAGGTCAGGAGATACTGCATGTGACAAAAGCACTTCGGAACTACGCAAAAAATGTTAGCGGGTGTTGTTCATTCTGTCCTCCAACAAATACCGAACTTGTGTGGGAGACACGGGGCACGCGGGCTGGGGTGTTAGGAGTAATAAGACAAAAACCGCCGTCTGCTTGGGAAATTGGAAAGCATTCTACAGATAGGGTATTATTAACAATATTAGCAGTGTGGCTTACAAAACGAGTTCTTTTAGCTTTGATTAGCTTTGATTAAGAATCCTAGGGGCGCCTGGGTGGCTCAGTCGGTTCAGTGTCTGACTTCGGCTCAGGTCATGATCTCGCAGTTCGTGGGTTCGAGCCCCGCATCGGGTTCTCTGCTGACCGCTCAGAGCCAGGAGCCTGTTTCGGATTCTGTGTCTCCTCTCTCTGCCGCTCCCTCGTTCGCACTCTGTCTTCTCTGTCTCAAAAATAAATAAACATTAAAAAAAAAAGAAGAAGAATCATAGGCAGAAAACTCCGCAATGGTGCTTGTCTTTCCCAGGAATAGATTGCTAGCTTTCTTGGGGGTAGATGTAGTTGATTTTCTCCACACTGAGGTTCTAGCAGCACAATGGTGAGTGGCCACGGGTAAAACAGGCAAAAAGCAAAGCAAGCAAACAGAATAGACACTATTTTCAGGGGACAGTTGTTCTAAAGGTTGGAGCCGGATTCCTGGGCAAGGGCTCAGTGATCCACAAATCATAGACATGACAACGCCCTGGGATTAAATAAGGAGATAAAATGTTAGACTTGCCATAAATAAAATATGGTGTATCCAAACAACGGAGTATTATTCCACCATAAAGAGGAATGAAGGAATAAAATAGAGTGTCTAGGAATAAACTCTTGCAAATATGGTCCAGTAATTTTCCATAAGGGTGCCAAGACCATTCTTGAGGGGAAAAGAACAGTCTTTTCAACAAATGTTGCTGGAAAAATTGGATACCTCCATGCAAAAGTATGAAGATGGACCCTTGCCTTCCACCATATGTAAAAATTAACTCAAAAGAGATAAAAAAACATAAAGCTATAAAACTCTTAGAAAAGACATAGAGGAAAAGCTTCATGTCACTGGATTTAGCAATGACGTCTTCAAAAGCACAGGCAATGAAAGAATATATACACAAACAGGGCTACATCAACACTCAGAACTTGTGCATCCGGGACACCTGGGCGGCTCACTAGGCTGAGCATCTGACTTCGGCTCAGGTCACAATCTCTGAGTTCCAGCTCCACGTTGAGCCCAATCCTGATCCTCTGTCTCCCTCTCTCTCTCTCTGCCCCTCCCCTGCTTACATTCTCTCTCTTTCAAAATTAAAAAAAAAAAAACAAAACAGGGGCACCTGGTGGCTCAGGCGGTTAAGCGGCCGACTTTGACTCAGATTATGATTATGATCTCCCAGCTCGTGAGTTTGAGCCCCACGTCAGGCTCTGTGCTGACAGCTCAGAGCCTGGAGGCTGGTTTGGATTCTGTGTCTCCCTCTCTCTGCCCCTCCCCTGCTTGTACTCTGCCTCTCCCTCTCTCTCTCTCTCAAAAATAATAACATTAAAAACAATCAAAACCCAAAATTAAACATTAAAAAAACTTGTGCATCAAAAATATACATATAAATAAAAAATATCCAAGACCACAATTAAATGAAAAAGCAGCCTTATAGAATGAGTGAATATATTTGCAAGTCAAATCTGATAAGGGATTATTAGGGGTTATTATCCAGATTATACAAAGATCTCCTACAATGCGATAATGAAAAAAACCTGGGGCACTTGCGTGGCTCAGTTGGTTAAGTATCCCACTCTTGATTTAGGCTCAGGTCATAGAGCCTATTTTTTTTTTGTTTTTGTTTTTAGTTTACTGATTTATTTTGAGAGAGAATGTGAGAGTATGGGAAGGGCAGAGAGAAAGGAAAGAGAGAATCCCAAGCAGGCTCCATGCTGTCAGTGTAGAGCCCAATGTGGGACTAGATCTCATGAACCGAATTGTGAGATCATGACCTGAGCTGAAACAAAGAGGTGGACACTTAACTGACGGAGCCACCCAGGAATCCCTGGAGCCTACTTAAAAACAAACAAACAGGGGCGCCTGGGTGGCTCCATCGGTTGAGCGTCCGGCTTCGGCTCAGGTTATGATCTCACAGATTGTGGGTTCGAGCCCCGTGTCGGACTCTGTGCTGACAGCTAGCTCAGAGCCTGAAGCCTGTCTTCAGATTCTGTGTGTGTGTGTGTCTCTCTCTCTCTCAAAAATAATGAAACATTAAAAAAATTTAAACAAACAAATAAAAAACCTATATAAAAATGGGTAAAGTAAAAATAGATGCAAAATCTTAAAAAATTTTTTTTAATGTTTATTTATCTTTGAGAGAGAGAGACAGAGTGTGTCCAGGGGAAGAGCAGAGAAAGAGGGAGACACAGAACCTGAAGCAGGTTCCAGGCTCTGAGCTGTCAGCACAGAACCCAACGTGAGGCTTGCACTCACAAACCGTGAAATCATGACCTATGCTGAACTGTGAGATCATGATCTGAGCTGAAGTCAGAAACTTAACTGACTGAGCCACCCAGGCGACCCAGAAAAATAGATGCAAAATCTTTAGCAAGATATTAGCAAACAGAATTTAGCATTACATAAACATTATTATATACCATGACCACATAGGGTTTATTCCAGGAATGCACAGCTGGTTCAGAACAGATAATCTATGTAATCCACCATAGTTACAGGCTAAAGCTTACACACACACACACACACACACACACACACACACACCTATTAGAGCTAATAAACAGCTCAAGATTCCAGGATACAAGATCAATATACAAAAACCAGTTGCATTTCTATACACTTGCAAGAAATAATCTGAAAATGAAAATAAGACAATTCCACTTAATTAAAATACTTAGAAACAAATTTAATGGCGGCGCCTGGGTGGCTCAGTCGGTTGAGTGTTCAACTTCGGCTCATGTCATGATCTCATCGCTTGTGGTTTTGAGCCCCGCGTCAGGCTCTGTGCTGACAGCTCAGAGCCTGGAACCTGCTTCGGATTCTGTCTCCCTCTCTCTCTGCCCCTCCCCCGCTTGCTCCCACGGCGCGCTCTCTCGCTCTCTCTCAAAAATGAATAAAAGTTAAAAAAAAAAAAAAGGAATTTAAGAAACATTCTTCCCCTGAGATTTAAGACAGTGCATGTAGGGGCGCCTGGGGCAGCTCAGTCGGTTAAAGCATCCGACTTCATCTCAGGTCACGATCTCACGGCTCTTGAATTCAAGCCCCGCATTGGGCTCTATGCTGACAGCTCACAGCCTGGACCCTGCTTTGGATTCTGCATCTCCCTCTCTCTCTGCCCCTCCACAGCTCACACTCTCTTTCTTTCATTCAAAAATAAGTCAACATTTTAAAAATTAAAAAAAAGACTGTGTATAGCCGCACTACCCACTCCCCCACTCCGCCCTCCACCCTTGAGTAGAAACCAAAGTGACTGCAAAAGGGATCCTAGCGTAAGGTCATGCATGCCTTATGGTTAAACAAAGGAAAAAGTGACATGGCAAACAAAAGTTGTGGGTGGGTCACACTTTAACACTTAAGCTAATGCCCACCAACAGGAAAGTTCCATTAGCAAACACCTGGTGGTCCTATTTTAGTACATTAAGTCGAGTTAAGTCTTACACTCCTGTGAATATCTCTGGCACCATTTATTTCCTGAGTGGTGTACTTGGTATGGACTCTTCATGTTCTGTAAATTATTTCCAGGTCTCCTTACCCATAAGTCACGCATGGAAATAGCAAAGACTTTGGAGACTTCCCAGTGTGGCTTAAGTGCCTGCAATACCCGGTCAGTGACTTCATCTCTAGGAGTTGAAGGTCTTTAGAAAAGAACCTGGTGGCAGGAAGGGTGGTGCCTCGAGCCCTCCTTTGAATCTGTTTGCATAAGAGCATACTGGTTGGGTTTTTTTTTTTTTTTAACTTAGGTGAAATGTTTATTCAGGGTGCTGAGTGGGTGGGGAAGCATGGAAGGAAATTCTGGCAGAAGAGAATCAAATTCTCCTCCCCACTCTCCAGGCCAGCTCTTGCTCCACCCTGGAATGTAAAAATACGTTCCTCAAAGCGGTGTTGAGAGAAAGACATGATCCCAGCCCACAGCTGAGCAGGTTTGCCTAAGAGACTATCAGCTAGGGTAGCCCGTACTGCCCTCCAGGTCTTCTGCTGGCTTGGTAGAGTGTTTTGTTATTAATTTCTAATTACACCTGAGGGGTAGGGGCTCCAACCCCCCCACGCAGCCAGAAATCCATGTATGATTTCTGAGTCTCCCAAAACTTAACTACTGATAGCCTATTGTTGCCTGGAAGCCTTACCAATAATGGAGTCAATTAACACACATTTTGTATGTTATACGTTTTATATACTGTATCCTCACAATAAAGCTAGAGAAAATAAAGGTTATTGAAGAACATAAAGAAAATACATTTATAGGATTGTACTTATCAAAACAAATCCATGTGGAGCTGCAGAGTTTTTTTTTAAGGTTTTATTTTTAAGTAATCTCTACCCCAGCGTGGGGCTTGAACTCACAACCCCGAGACCAAGAGTCGCGCTCTCCACAGCTCCACCGACGGAACCAGCCAGCAGCCTGGACTGCGTAGCCTAAACCCGTGTTATTCAAGAGTCGGCTGTCACTAGTAGACATGGCAGTCACAGAGACGACTTTCCAGTGACCTTTCTTTCTTTCTTTTTTTTTTAGTTTTTTTTTAATGTTTATTTATTTTTGAGACAGAGAGAGTGCGAACAAGGGAGGGGCAGAGAGAGGGAGACACAGAATCTGAAACAGGCTCCAGTTTCTGAGCTGTCAGCACAGAACCCGACACGGGGCTCAAACCCACGAACCGTGAGATCATGACCTGAGCTGAAGTCGGATGCTTAACCGACTGAGCCACCCAGGGGCCCCCCCACCCCATGACCATTCAAGAGGCCAAGAAGAATGAAAACACACCCACCATCACTGATTGGAGAACTGCAGATCCCAGATCCCTTGAGGGGAGGACACCTTACACAGCCATTTGGACCGCTACTCTTCAAACAAAAACAAAACCCAGAAAATAAGATGTGTTGCAGAGGATGCGGACAATTCGAACCGTCCTGCTTTGCTGGTGGGAATGTAAAACAGTGCAGCTCACGTGCAAAACAGGATGGTGTTCCTCAAAAAACTGAAAACACAGGGGCGCCTGAGTGGCTCAGTCGGGTAAGCCTCCGACTTCGGCTCAGGTCAGGATCTCACGTTCGTGGGTTCGAGCCCCACATCGGGCTCTGTGCTGACAGCTCAGAGCCTGGAGCCGACTTCCTATTCTGTGTCTCCCTCTCTCTCTCTCTCTGCCCCTCCCCTGCTCATGCTCTGTCTCTCTCTGTCTCAAAAATAAATTAAAAAAAAAAAACTGAAAATACAGCATCCATATGATGCAACAATTCCACTCGGGCACGCAGCCAAAAGGACTGACAGCAGGATCTGGGAGAGAGCTCGGATTTACGCCAGCCAAAAGGTGGAAGCCACCCAAATGTTCACCCACAGATGAGCGGATGAGCAAAATGTGGCCTAGCCCCGCGGTGGAACGAACTTCTGACAGCTGCTGCAATGCGCGTGCATCGGAGAACATGATGCGAAGTGAAAGGGGCCGATCACAAAATGACAAAGGCTCTGCGACTCGGGCCGCTTCCGCGAGGTGCCTGGAATCGTCTAAGTCCTAGAGACAGAAAGCGGAACAGTGGTGACCAGAGGCAGGGGGCGTTTTCTTAAGTTCTAGCGGTTGGTTGCACAACAATGTGAATACACTTAGCGCTAGGGAATTGTTCGCTTAGGAACTAAATGGCGATCAGAATTCACATGGTCAATGTTATGTTTTGTTTGACCACAATTAACAATAAAAAAAAAAAGGAAAGAACTTGCTGGTCAGCGCGAGGGTTGTGGTCTGCTGACCGCCTCTAGCTTTCGGCAAACCTTCGGATTCCACACACCATTTGTGCAAAGACACACTCCCCAGGGGCTCTCGGCTGAAGACTGAGCACGGCAGGGAGACGAGGACCACGCCATTTGTGTCCAACATGGGACAGCTCTAAGGGCAATCTGCCCTGGGACCCCCGCCACGGTCACGTCCACGCTGTGGTCTGAGGCTCTCACTTCCTGTTTCTTTCCTTTCCTTTATTATTTTTTTAATGTTTTTTATTTTTGATAGAGACAGTGCGAGCAGGGGAGGGTCATAGAGAGAGGGAGACACAGAATCTGAAGCAGGCTCCAGGCTCTGAGCTGTCAGCACAGTGCCCGATGCAGGGCTCGAACCCAAGAACCGTGAGATCATGACCTGAGCCGAAATTGGACGCTTAGCCGACTGAGCCACCCAGGGGCCCTCCTTTCCTTTCTAAGACGTCAAACCTGCAGCCTGGGCTGAAGGCCAGTCTCCCTGCCCAGCGCTGCTCCCTCCTTCTCTGCGGCTCACAGGCGTATCTCCACTAACCCTCTGCGCTCCTAAGTTGGTCTGACCCTTTGCTCACCGGAGGCCCTAACACAAGAAACACGTGAATATGTGCTCATTGTGAAAACCTATAAATGTTACTTGAGTAGCAGTAAAAGGTGAGAGAGATCTGCTCCACAATCCGGCCGTCATCCCCAGAAACAGCCACTGCCAGCGGCTCCAGGTCCCCTACGACCACCTGCACTGATCTCGTAGCCCTGGGCATGCGAGGAGCAGGTGCTTGAAATGTGGCCAGTCCTGAGTGTCACGTACACACTGGAACTCAAAGATGAAAAGAGAAGCCGTCTCTCTGATACGTGTTAAAATGATGTTTAGGATGTTTAGGAGCCCCTCCGCACATATGTATTTTATACACTTTTAAGAACAATTTTATTTATTTTTAAAAATTTTTTCCTGTTTTTTTATTTATCTTTGAGAGACAGAGAGAGACAGCATGAGCAAGGGAGGGTCAGAGAGAGAGGGAGACACAGAATCCGAAACAGGCTCCAGGCTCTGAGCTAGCTGTCAGCACAGAGTCCGACGTGGGGCTCGAACCCACAAACCGTGAGATCATGACCTGAGCCGAAGCCGGACACTTAATCGACTGAGCCACCCAGGCGCCCCTAAGAACAATTTTAGACTTGGGGCACCTCAGTGGCTCAGTCAGTTAAGTGTCTGCCTTCAGCTTGGGTCCTGATCTCGTGGTTCGTGGGTTTGAGCCCTGTGTCAGGCTCTGTGCTGACAGCTCGGAGCCTGGAGCCTGCTTCGTAGTCTGTGTCTCCCTCTCTCTCTGCCTCTTTCCTGCTTGCACTTTCTCTCTCTCAAAAACAAATAAACATTAAAAACAATTTTAGACTTACAGGAAACCTGGCGTGCTCGTACAGAAAGTGGGGCTCCTGTCCACATACTGGTTTCCCTATGATTAATTTCTTAACACTAATATGGTCCATTTGTTACAGTAAATTAACCAATATCAGCACATTAACTGAAGTCTATACTGTGTTCAGATTTCCTCAGGTTTCCCCCCTAGTATCCTTTTATTGTTTCAGAACTCCGTCCAGGACACCACATCACATTTAGCTGCCACATCTCCTTCGGCCCCTTTGGCCCTGGCAGGTTCGGTTTTTCTTGTTTTCATGACCTTGGCAGTTTGGAAGCGTACTGGTCAGGCATTTTGTAGAATGTTGTCTGCGATCTGTCTGATGTTTTTCTCATGATTAGACAGGGCTTACGGATTTGGGGGAGGAAGACTACATCCGTAAAGTGTAGGGGCGCCTGGGTGTGCTGGCAGCTCAGAGCCTAGAGCCTGCTTTGGATTCTGTGTCCCCTTCTGTCTCTGCTCTTTCCCCACTCTTTTTATTTTTAATATTTTTTAACGTTTATTTATTTTTGAGAGACAGAGAAAGGGTGAGCAGGGGAAGGGCAGAGAGAGGAGACACAGAATCCGAAGCAGGCTCCAGGCTCTGAGCTGTCAGCACTGAGCCCGACGTGAGGCTCGAACCCACGAACTGTGAGATCGTGACCTGAGCCGAAGTCGGCTGCTCAACAGACTGAGCCACCCAGGCGCCCCATGCTCTTTCCCCACTCTTGCGCTCTCTCTCTTAAAAAAAAAAAAAAATCACTAAAAAAATTTTTAACTGTCATTTTCTGCACGTCATGTCAAAAGTATATACTATCAACATGACTTATCATGGTTGATGCTGACCTTGACCACCTAGTGTTACATTTCTCCAGGGTAAAGTTAGCCTTCTCTACTCCCCTTTCCATACTGTCCTTCTTGGAAGGAAGTCACTAACTAAGCCAGCGCACACATACGGGGTGTGGACCTATGATCTACCTTCTTAAGAGAGGAGTTACCTGCATAAATTATTCGGAATTCTGCCTGGGAGATGTGTCTCTTCTCCCCAGTTTATTTATTTAATCATTAACTTATATCGGTACAGACTCATGGATATTTATTTTATTTTTTCGTTTATAATCTAACACTACTTTATCTGCTTTGGCCATTGGGAGCCTTTAGGTGGCTCCAGTGTCCCTGTGACATCATCATCATTGGTTTTTTTGGTTTTAGTCCTTCCTTACTTTCTAGCTCTACAAGTTGCTCCCAGCTCACCTTGTGTATTTCTTGCCATAGTGCCAGAATTGCCATTTCTCCAAGGAGCGCTGCTTACTTTTTTTTAGAATGTGTATTTATTTTTGAGAGAGAGAGAGAGAGAGCAAGCACAAACAGGGGAGGGGCACAGAGAGAGGGGAACGGAAGATCCGAAGCCAGGCTCCGCACTGACAGCAGAGAGCCCCATTCGGGACTCGAACTCAGGAACCGTGAGATCAGGACCTGCGCTGAAGTCGGACACTTAACTGACTGAGCGTCCGGACGCGCCGGCCTGGTTACTGTGCCGGAGAGTGACGGCGGAGACCCAGGTCTGGCAGCCTGTGCCGGTTGCTAGCGAGGCGCGCATGAATGTTAACAAAACCTTTCTTAACGTGCTACAGCACCCGTGCGCACTTATGATCTAGGTCCTTTCAGGTGCGCAGTGGCAGCAGGTGCATCCACAATGGTGTGGAACCATCTCCCAAACTGAACCGCTGCACCCATTAAACACGAACACTACACCCCCAACATTCTACTTTCTGTCTCTGTGAACTTGACTTTGTAGGTCCCTCATATAAATAAATGGAATCATATATTTGTTCTTTTGTGCCTGCTTATTTCACTTACCATAATGCCTCCTAGGTTAACCCATGTTATTGCAATGAGCAGAATTTCCTTCCTTTTTTTTTTTTTTTAATTTTAAGTGAGCTTCATGCCAGCATGAAACCCAATGTGAGCCTTGAACTCGTAACCCTGAGATCAAGACGTGAGCTGAAATCAAGAGTCAGATATTTAACTGACTGAGTAACCCAGGGGTCCCATCAATACTTTTTTAAGAGAGAAAGAGAGAGCACACGCAAGTGGAGGAGGGGCGGAGAGAGGGAGAGAGAGAATCTCAGGCAGGCTCTGCGCTGTCAGCACAGAGTCCAATGTGGGGCTCAATCCCACCACCTTGGGATCATGACCTGAGCCGAAATCAAGAGTTGGTTGCTCAACTGACTGAGCCACCTCGGTGCTCCATACATTTTAATGAATATATTTTTATTTAATGTTTTTATTAATATATTTTATTTAATATTAATGAATAAAGCTATAGACATTTTGAAACTATGTTCACCTACCAAATAAAGGCACGCCTGGATGGCTCAGTGAGTTAGGCATCCAACTCTTGATTTTGGCTCAGGTCATGATCTCATGGTTCGCAGGATCGAGCTCTGCGTTGGGCCCCTTGCTCACAGCACAGAGCCTGCTTGGGATTCTCTCTCTCCCTCTCTCTTTGCCCCATCTGAGTTCACATACCCTCTCTTTCTCAAAACAAATAAATTAAAACTTAAATTCAATGACGACTAGTTAACAGTAATACCATTCTTAGTAATCAGAGATAAACTTACCTTCTAAGGATAAGATTACACTGAAGACACCCGTTGCAGAAATCATCCACTTGTAAGGATTAATCAGAAAACGATCGGCTCAAGCAAACCACCAGACGTCCACCTTCAAATTTAAGCGGAATTGTATGGAAGAATTTCAAGGTGTAACACCATCAAGTTGTAATCTACTGGAATATAAGGACCTATCAAAAAAGAAACACACCATAATCAGAATGCATACATCTGTTCTAAAATGTTTATTGGCCACCTGGTTCTCTCCTCCCGCCCACGTCCAAATTTGAAATCTGGACTTCTTGGCCATGACTGGAATGTCAGGAGTCTTTCAGTGTGCTTCAAGAATCATTTGGGGACTTGCAAAAGATGCAAATTTCCTGAGATTCTGAGCTCACAGATCCCAGCGGGGCCCAGGAAATGGCATTTTAACAAGCTCCCACATGATTCTAAAGTCAAAGGCCCCAAGCTCAATTTGAAAAGCTATTTTGCTTGTGTCAAAAGTGAATTGATCAAATGTAGGGGTTGGGAAAATGTACAAAATGTCACGTTGTTAAAGAAAACTTCAGGAGTGAGCCTATGAGCAAGGACAAATCTTTATTTAGGTTTGCAAACCTGGAAGGACAATCCAACTCAGCTGGTGAGCCCGTCCAAAGAAGATAAGGAGAGGTGGCATTTTTATTTATTTATTTAAAAAAATGTTTTTAATGTGTTTTTTAAATTTATTTTTGAGAGACAGAGACAGACAGCACGAGCAGAGAAGAGTTAGAGAGAGAGAGGGTGATACAGAATCTGAAGCACGCTCCAGGCTCTGAGCCGTCGTCAGCACAGAGCCCAATGCGGGGCTCGAACCCACGAACCGTGAGATCGTGACCTGATCTGAAGCCGGATGCTCAACCGACTGAGCCACCCAGGCGCCCCAGAGGTGATATTTTTAAAGCTTATTTTATGTTTAAGGTTTAAAACTGCAGCGAGGGATACATTTCAGTTGGTCTGGGTCACTCAGCGACCGGCTGGCTGGTTTTGGTCAGTACTGTGAGACATGTGGAACTTTCCAGGGTCTAAACACCAAGACGTCTATCATATTCCAGGAAGTGGCTGCTCTTTGGAGAACTCCACCAAATGGTGGCCGCTGCAAGATGGAGTCAGGGTTGTCAGCCCTTCCCTGGTCCCTTCTCGGCTTCATTTCCCACTGGTCAGTTATGGCGGAGGAAAGTCATTACAGTGGAGCCCCTCGTTGCCCAAGTCTTTCCTTCCCCTGATTGCACTCTCTCTCTCTTTCAAAATACATATTTATTAAAAAAAATTTTTTTTGATGTTTATTTTTGAGAGAGAGAGCACACAAGCAGGGGAGGGGCAGAGAGGAGACACAGAATCCAAAGCAGGTTCTAGACTCTGAGCTGTCAGTAAAGGGCCCGATGTGGGGCTCAAATCCACAAACTGTGAGATCATGACCTGAGCCGAAGTTGAACACTTAACCGACTGAGCCACCCGGGTGCCCCAAGTAAAATAAATAAATACTTAAAAAAAGGAAAAAAAAAGAGTTGCTCTTCGGACTGGGCCGGCCAGGCTGTCTAAAAACCAGCTGCGGTTTGACAAGATTGTAGCAATCGGGTGATACGAAGGTGAGGTTTACATCTGTGGAGACCACACTAGGTCCCAGGTGGACGTATCTTACACAGGACATGAAATTAGGGATTGGAATAATGTCAAAACAGGGAAAGAAGGCTAAAGCAAGTGGGGTTAGGATGCCTCTGGGGTAGAGGAGGAATGGCATCCGATCAGAGGCATTGCACATGATCTTCATCTGTGGGGCATTTTTATTGAACAGAGTAGAGGGAGCATTTTGCATTTGGTTGGGATGTCTGCTGTGCTGGCTACGATGACACACACAAAAATTCTTTGGGGGGGACGTCCCCTGGGGGCGGCTGGGACAGCTTAACAATGGGGTTACTATTCCAATCTGAGGCAGTTCTCTCTTTGATGGAGCTTGATAGTAACAATATTGTTAACTGGTTTCTCATCTTGAATTTGTATAGGAGTCGAGAACAAAGGGTAGAGGCTATACGGTGTCAAGTCTTATTATTATTTTTAAAATTATTTTATTTTTTTAGGTAATCTCTATCCCCAGCGTGAGGCTTGAATTCACAACCCCAAGGTCAAGAGTCGCATACTGTACTGACTGGCCAGCCAGGTGCCCCGGGGTCAAGTCTTATTAAAGCCTAAGTGCTAGTAAGGAAGTCTCCAGTTAAGAACTTGAACCAAGGGGGCAGGCAGAAGTCGTGAATGACTTCAGGCCTATCTTGGGTGGTGGAAATGAGACAAAAGGAAAAACATGAGAATTCAAGTAAAAGGAGGGTTCTGGCTTGGTCCTAAATTTTGGGTATCAGCTTTTGGGCTCAGACGTGGTCTATTTCAGTTCTGGGTCTCCGAAAGTTGTTTTCAGGACCTGGAGCCCTTTTCAAAAGAGAAACAGGAAACTATACATGAATCCTCCCCTTGTAGCTTTGTTGCACATAGGTGGTAAACAATACCAGACGAAGTCCTTTCCATTTCGGCTGTAACGGATCTCTGGGGCGCCTGGGGGCTCAGTCGGTTGAGCGGCCGGCTTCGGCTCAGGTCCTGATCTCACAGTTCATGGGTTCTAGCCCCTCCTCGGGATCTGTGCTGACAGCAACTCAGAGCCTGGAGCCTGTCTTCAGATGGTTCTTGTCTCTCTCTTTCTCTGACCCTCCCCTGCTCATGCTGTCTCTCTCTGTCTCTAAAATAAATAAAAACAGTAAAAAAAAAAATTATTTTTAAAAAAGAATCTTTGAGTGGATGTGTCCTCCAATACATTCGGTCTCCAGGCTTAGGGTTCTGGGTATTTTGTCTCCCAGGAGCACTGTTTAAAATGAATCTTTAACAAATTTGGCCTTCCATATATGTTTTGTTTTGTTTTGTTTTTTTAATTTTGTTTAAATGTTTATTTATTTTTGAGAGACAGAGCGTGAGCAGGGGAGGGGCAGAGAGAGAGGGAGACACAGAATCCGAAGCAGGCTCCAGGCTCTGAGCTGTCAGCACAGATCCCGAGGCGGGGCTCGAACTCACAAATTGCAAGATCGTGACCTGAGCCGAAGTTGGCCGCTTAACGGACTGAGCCCCCCAGGTGCCCCCCATATATATTCTCTACTGAAGAATTTCTCCTGATAACCAAGTAGAGGGCAAGGGATCCTCCACTATGTTCAAAGGACACTTGGTGATGATTCTGAACGGAAACAAGTGAGTAGGGGTAGATATTCGAGTTTAAAAGGACAAGAGATAGGGCTTTGGGCCATGGTAAACCAAAGGCAGAGGTTGGTTTGGCCATCTGAGCTTTGATCATGACATCCACTCCTTTGGAGATCAAGGACGGTAGGTGCAATGGAAATGTTGAGAGATGGCCGGATTTTGTAGACCTCTCAGACAACTTGGCCGGAAAAAAATGTATTCTTTAATCACTGTGTAGCTGTCAACGAATATCACAGTTGCGAATGATCTTTTTCTAATGGGTTTTTGGCCACTGCTTTTGCGATGGCTTGATCTCAAGGAAAGGCCTTGGTCCGGTGAGGAACAGACAGGTCATTACTGTTGAGGAAGCTGGATGAAATCAATCTGCCACATGTCAAAGGGTCCACTGGGAAGAGGAACTTGACCGAACGCAGTGTGATATGGTTTCCCAGGATTGTGCAAGGGGCTCAATTGTACATTTTGAAATATTTGTTGGGCAATAGTTGGAGGTGGCTTCCAATAGTATTGTGCCCACAGGGCACATTTTATTTGTGCCCTATGTGACATACAGATGGACATTCATGAATCAGAAGTTTGAAGTGTCACATCTCTGTGGCGGGTCAGCAACGTGATTGCCTGGCTCCAGGGGTATCCAGTTTGAAACGGACTTGAACTTTTACAACAGCTAAGCTGGAGGGAAAGAGAATGGGATCAAGTAGTTTTAATATGTACTTTTGAAAAAGATTTTATTTATTATTAAGAGAGAGAGGAGAGCGCCACAGGTGCGGACACAAGCAGATGGGGGAGGCATGGAGAGAGGGAGAGAGGGAATCCCAAAATCTGTATTTGGGAAGAGAATTTCATGAAGGTCTAATCAAGGGGTAAGTAATGAGTCAGTTACACGGATGCAGTTGTGTTCAGTTGAGTTTTTGAGGGTAAGAGACATAAGGTGGAAGGGTTGAGAGGGTGACAATGAGAGACTAAAATGTTTGGAGAGGAAAGAATCCAGGGTTCAAATTTTCTAAGTCAGCTGGCACATAGGTGTTGTGTGTGGTGGGAGTCTAACAGAGTTTTAATTGTACGTGGGCCTAAGACCTGCAGGGGGAGAATCTAGTGTTCGTTTTTTGGTGGCAGTAATGAGTGCAGAGGAGGGTTGTTAGGGCGCGGACGCAGGAGGTGAACTTTGGCCACAGGGTCTCACTGAAGACAGTAATATCGTAGGGGGCACAGTAGGCCTCCGTGCTTCGGGAAAGGATGTTCAAATGGACAAAAAGGAAAAAAGGCAGTTGGTAATCAGGGTGTCCCAGACTTGCAGAAGAGGTGAGCTTTTTGTTGTTGTTGTTTTAAGTTTATTTATTTGTTTTTGAGAGAGAGGGAGAGAAAGCCTCAGTGAGGGAGAGGCAGAGAGTGAAGGGGAGGGAGAGAGAATCCCAAGCATGCTCTGCACTAACAGTGCCGAGTCAATGTGGGGCTTGAACCCACAGTGAGATCATGACCTGAGCCAAAGTCAGACACTTAACTGACTGAGCCACCCAGGCGCCCCTGTTTTTAAAGATATAAAGGCAGGCGCCTGGCTGGCTCAGTTGGAAGAGCATACAATCTTTTTTTTTCTTTTTTAATATTTATTTTGAGAGAGAGACAGAGCATGAGCAGGGGAGGGGCAGAGAGAGAGAGAGAGAGGGAGGGAGACACAGAATCCAAAGCAGGCTCTAGGCTCTGAGCTGTCAGCACAGAGCCCGACACAGGGCTCAAACTCATTTAACTGCGAGCGAGATCATGACCTGAGCCATCCAGGTGCCCCAAGAGCATGCAACTCTTGATCTCAGGTGGCGTTCAAGCACCCCCGTCGGGTATAGATATTACTTAAATAAACAAACTCAAGGAAAAAAATATAAAGGAGCCTCTTAAGAAGATGGGATGGAGTCTGGAGCGGCGGAAGTATGGAAGGCTCCGTATAAGGGTTGAGCTGAGGAAATGATTGGGAATCCCAGGGTGACAGTATCTAGAAAGACCCAGGAAACCGTGTAATTTTCTGTTGGTCTGGGGTTGAGGGAACTGGGTGACGGTAGTAATTCTGTCTGGTTCTATTTTTAGTCCATCCGGCAGAAAGGTGGCTTAGGAATTTGAGGCACATCAGAGTTGCCATTTATCTTTAGATACTTTGTGTCCTTTGCCGGCTAATCGTGTCAGAAGGTATTCAGTGTCAGTGCCACAGGCCTGTAGGTTAGAACATAATAACAAATCATCTATATATTGTGAAGTGTAGATATCCCTAGGAAATCAAGATCTTGTAGCTCAGCATGGAGGGTTTAAGAGAAATAGGTAGGGCGTTCAGTATATCCCTGGGGTAGGATTATCCAGGTGTATTTTTTTAAAAATTTTTTATTTATTTTTGAGAGAGAGAGAGACAGACAGCGTGAGCAGGGGAGGGTCAGAGAGAAAAAGAGTCACAGGATCTGAAGACAGGCTCCAGGCTCTGAGCTGTCAGCACAGAGCCTGATGCGGGGCTCAAACCTACGAACTGTGAGATCATGACCTGAGCCGTAGTTGGACACTCAACTGACTGAGCCACCCAGGCGCCCCGCCAAGTGTATTGTTGATTGTTTCATGTAAAAGTAAAAAGATACTGACTTAGGGGGTCGACAGGGATGTTGAAAAAGGCACTGCATATGGGAACGACAGAAAAGTTGTGGTTGCAGCTGGTATATTAGAAAGGAAGGTACGGGAGTCCGGAGCAATAGAGTGACAGGGTGTGACTGCATTGGTAATTGCCCTAAGGTCTTGCACAAGATACCTTCCTCTATTATGGGGCTTTTTAACTGTAAAAATGGGGGTACAAGGACTAGTGATGGGGATGATCAATCCTTTGTTGATAAAGTCTTGAATAATAGGAGTTATTCTTATAACGGCCATAATGCTTAACAGGTACTGCTTAATATTGGGTAAGGCCCTGAATGGATCAATTTGAATAGTTATTGGGGAACCAAGGTTACGTGTCCTATATCGGTGGAAGAGGTGGCCCACAATTGGTTAGGGAGTACATTTGGGAATGGGCGGGGGGGAGCGCAGTGGACTGCCTGGAGGGCAGCCCTGAGCAGATCAGTAGAATTAGGAATTCTAAATATTGAGAAGGCAGAATAGCATTTCATTTTTTTGGTCAAAGGAAATATGGGCCTGGTGAGCCTGCAAAAAATTTCTTCCTAAGAGAAGTGCTCGGGGGAGGGGTTGGGGGGGGGAGTTGCACCTAGCTGGCTCAGTCTGTAGAAGATGCAGCCCTTGATCTCAGAGTCCAGAGTTCAAGCCCCAGGTTTGACGTGGAGGCTACTTAAAAAAAAAGTGCCGAGGATGAGGGCACCAACAAAAAGGAACAGTTGCTCTGTTTCGTGCCAAGAATGAACGCTAGGGGTTGAGATAATGTGGGGAGTTGGTGGCTGATTAACGACCCTGATCATGGTTAAATGCTTTTGTATTCTGGAGGGGACTGGCCAATAGACTGGGATTGGGGACTGCATGAAGTGCTCCAGGGTCTGTAAGAATAAAACCATCCTCATTCTGAATTGTTACGGTGTTTGCTGTGAGAAAGGGAAAGCTCCCCTTTCTGTCCTTGGGACATCTCTAATCTGATAAAGGATTTGTTTTTGAGATTTTTGTTCTTTTGGAACCATCATCTATATTTTACCTTTTTGAAATGTCCAGGATTTTATTTATGTATCTGCACTGCCTTCTAATTTATTTTGAGCTCCCCACATATGGAGAATCAGAATTTGCAGCTATATCAGAAGGTTTTTTTCTAGGGCCTCGTTATGCAGAAATCTAAAATCCTGTAGGGGGTCTTCTCATCCAGCCTTATTCATCCATTCTTGGGCCTGTACAGGTCCAACAGGCATGCGTACTAGTTGGTAGAGGTCAGAAGGGCCTGGATTATAGGCACAATAGTCCAAATGAGTTGTTACATGAACTCTTCTGGATTTTCTTTGGGTCAGGAAAGTCTTGAAAGATTTAGAAGTTCTGTTTAGGATCAGAGGATGAACGAAAGGATTACTGGGATTAGGGCTCCTAACTTTGACTTTGAAAGGTCTATGATGTTAGTTTTGGGAGTGTGGATGGAGGCAGGGCTGGGGAGGAAGAAAGTTCAGAGGAGAATAAGAAAGTTTGGAAAGACCTGCATACACTGTGGAGGAAATAGAAGGCGTGGAGGGGGGGGGCAGGGAATTGGATGGAAGATGAGTGGGTCATTTTTGATTCGGGATCGAGTTTTTCTAATCGTTTTAATTTTTGAGTTTTGTTTGTTTTCCTTTCGCAGAAGCTATACTGAGTCTGTTCTTTTGGCGGCACTTCCCAAAGTACCAACTGAAGGGGCGCCTGGGTGACTGAGTTGGTTAAGTGTCTGATTTTGACTCAGGTCATGATCTAAGGGTCCATGAGTTTAAGCCCCACCAGGCTCTGTGCTGACAGCTCAGAGCCTGGAACCTGCTTCAGATTCTGTGTCTGCCTCTTTCTCGCCCCCTCCGTCACTTCATATCCCATCCTGGCTCCAAACCGTTAAGCGAAAACCTCAGGAGCGAGCCTATAAGCGAGGAAAAAGGAGTCAAATCTTTCTTTGGGTTTGCAAAACTGGGAAGGGCAGTAGTCCAAGTTAGTTGGTGTGCCCGTCCGCAGAGGGTTTTTTTTTTTTTTTAATTTTACATGTTTATTTTCTAGAGGGGGAAGGGGCAGAGAGAGAGAGAGGGATACACAGAATCCCAAGCAGGCTCCAGGTTCGGAGCTGTCAGCACAAAGCCCCACGTGGGACTCAAACTCATCAACCGCGAGATCAAAACGAGAGCCGAAGTCCGATGATGCTCAACCGACCGAGCCCCCCGGGTGACCCCGCAGAGGTGTTTTAAAGCTTAAAATCCCAGTAAGGGAGAAATGTCAGTTGGTATGCGTTGACCCCTTTTGCTCAGTATTGTGAGACGGGGTAACTTTCCGGGTGTTCAAACCTTAGAATGTTTATCATGATTCCAAGAGGTGGCTGCCCGTCGGGGAACTCCACAAAATGGTGGCTGTCGCAAGATGGAGTCAGGGTTGTCAACCCTTCCCTGACCCCTTTCCTTCTTTGGCGTGAACCAGCACACGCATCTTTTGAGGACACTGTAGTATAAGCCGACTTCCCACGTGCGTCTGGGAATTGACACTTCCGCTGCGCGGCCAGATCCCTCCGCCGCGGGGCGCGATGCGGCCACGCCCAGACCACTAACTGCACTTTCGATACTCTTTCAACTTAACTGTTCAATTTAGCAGTTTCTGTCTTCGTGCAGAAAAAAAAAATCAGAAAAACGGAAAGCTCATTCTCTTCGGGGACGATGTACCGCCGACGCTCAATGCACGTGGACTAAATTTCTTAAAACAAAAGCAAAAAAAAAAAAAAAAAATTACTGCTCGTGGCGAATCTGCCTCTTCGAATATCAAGCTCCGCTCAGACGGGCGAGAGGAATCTACCGGCGCTTCGAGTCTGGTTCTGTCTTCGGTGGGAAGGAGTCCCACGCCTTTCTGAGGTGAGTGGGAGCGGCTTGGTGGCGGCAGGGCCCACTCCGGCGGGAAGGACGAGGGAATTCGGGACCGACAGTGCGTCCGCTCCTGTAAGGGCCGCCATGTTGAAGCCTGGCAAACGGGGAGCCCTTTTTGGCTTGTGTTGCGGAAAGCGAGGGCGATAGCTCGGGTGGACGAAGGGCCCCTTCTTCCCTTCACCCACTGAAAATGCGAGGGCCAGCCTCGAGGGCCGGCGGTCAAGGCGAAGGCACTGCGGGGCTATTGGGGGTGTTGGCTTTTCCATCCAGACTTCCGCCTTAGCGTCCCCGGCGCCACTGCGCATGCTCGGAGGGTTCCGTGGGTCGGACTTGAGTTCTGTTTCCCACCTGGATGCAAAGCGCGGGAATATCCGAACTCGGCGGATTCAGTAAAGAGAAGCATCCTTTGTTTGGTGGTTTCTTAATTAACTGACTTGTATCATAATGTATAATTATAAAGTCCCTTCACGGACCCTGTTCTATCTGATTTTCACAAAAACCTAGTCGAGTGGCATGTAGCTACCTTTTACAGATGATTTAAATTATCCTCACGATGGGACTGGCTCTTAAACCTGGTGTTCTGTCTCCGGATCCAAGGTTCTTGTTCACCTTCCACACTTTTGTCGTTAATGATTAATTGCCCCTCCCCCTCCATCCCCCACCAGTCATCTTTCACAGCTTCTCCCGCTTATGGACTAGTGATATGAATCTAAAAATCCAAAGAAATTGTAGGAAAGCTCAGCATAATGCTGCAAAGGACGGAACTCTCCCAGAGAGACAAATGAGTAGCCGTGAAGCTTGCTCCTCTCTAGGCATTTGGTACTTTAAAAAGTTTATTTATTTTGCATAAGAGCGAGAGAGAGCACGAACAGGAGTGGGGCAGAGAGGAGAGAGAATCCCAAGCAGGCTCCGAACTGTCAGCAAAGAGCCTGATGTGGGGCTCGAACTTAGGAACCACAAGATTGTGAAGCTAGCTGAAACCAAGAGGCAGCTGCTTGACTGACAGGGCCACCCAGGCGCCCTTTCTATTATTGACAGAAGTCTACAGATGAGGGAGTATCAGAAAATTCAGATAATCCCTTTGTTACTCTCCAAATTTTTTTTATTTTTATTTTTATTTATTTTTAATGTTTTTAAAATTTATTTTTGAGAGACAGAGAGAGAGACAGCGTGAGCAGGGGAGGGCCAGAGAGAGAGGGAGACACAGAATCTGAAGCAGGTTCCAGGCTGTCAGCACAGAGCCCGACACGGGGCTCGAACCCACGAACGGTGAGATCATGTCCTGAGCCGAAGCCGGAAGCCAGACAATTAACCGACTGAGCCACCCAGGTGCCCCATCTCTTCAGATTTTAATTTGAAGAACTGTTAAGGCTCCAAACAGGAACTCTGTGTCGAATAATATCAGTTTTATTTACTGGATATTTATGACCTTGTTGAGTGGGAAAAGGATCCTTTCCCACTGGAGGTGGGGTGGGGGTCCTCAGCCTGACAAACGCAGAATCCTGGTGGGTTTTCCCCCCTTTATCCCCATCTCCAAAGCTTTATGTTTTACGACAGTCATCTGAGGAGATACCGTACTGAAGGGCTCAAGTTCTGGAGTGGTAAAAGCCCTTGAACGTAATTCCTGGGTGGGACTACTTCTTAGCCCTGTGATCTGGGCCAAAAGAAAGCCTTTTTTTTTTTTTGATGTTTATTTTTGAGAGAGAGAGAGTACTCACGCGCACTTGAGCAGGGGAGAGGCCGAAAGAGAGGGGGACAGAGGATCCAAAGCCGGCTCTGTGCAGCCAGAAGGGTGAGATCATGACCTGAGCCAAAGTGGGATGCTCGACCGACTGAGCCACCCAAGCGCCCCCAAAAGAAAGCCTTTTTGTGTTTCTCATTCCTCAACAGAAATGGCGTTCATAGTGAGACCTATACCCTTACAGTAGTGCGGAGAGGTGAGGGGAGTTAAGTGCTTAGCATAGGACCTGGCACCTCCTGCGTCTTCAAGTTAAGCGAGATTACTGTTATCGCCCTTGGTTTTTCCCTGCAGCCCTGTTCTAGGGGGCGGGGAGTGCGGCCTAGAACGGGAGGCCAGTAGGATGGCGTGGTTGGAGACTTCTAGAGCAGGGAGTCAACATCGCGCTTTCTCTTTTTTTCTCTCTTTTTTTTTTTTCTTTTAATGTGGAGAAATTAGAGCCACGAGAGAGGAGAGACACAAGAGTTAGAGGCAGCGCCCAGAGGGGCCGGAAGTCCTCTCTTGTCTCAGTGCTCCAGCTGTTTATCAGCCTTTTACTGAGCAGGATGCCAGCGAGGCGCCTCGTCCAGAGCTGCCGGTCAGGGAGGACAGGCACATGTACCCTCCTTCTACAGTTTGGTGGCAGACAGTATACAGTTGTTTCGCCTTTCAGTTCACAGTGAAGTCATCCTTTTTGTCTGATTTGGACAAAAGAAAAACCTCACTGAATTTTGATTGGAGTTAACTCAGTTCCCCAGTGTTTATTAGGCAGTGTCCTGGGGTCTGGAGAGAAGGTGGAGCGGACACTAGACTGAAGAGTGTTGGCTGTGTTCGGGAAAACAAACCGAGCCCCGTATTTTAATAAATAAATATCACAAAAAGATGTTGTTAGGGATGAGGGTTACTATATAAATTTGACAGAGGCTCAGTTTTGTAACTTTTAAATTTTTATTATTAAAAATTTTTTTAATGTTTATTTTTGAGAGAAAAACAGAGTGTGAGTGGGGCAGGGGCAGAGAGAGAGGGAGACACAGAATCGGAAGCAGGCTTCCGGCTCTGAGCTGTCCGCACAGAGCCCGATGTGAGGCTCGAACTCACGAACTGTGGGATCATGACCTGAGCTGAAGTCGGATACTCAACCGACTGAGCTACCCAGGCACCCCCAAATTTTTATTTATTTAATTTATTTATTTCCCCCCTACCCCAAATTTTTATTATGAAATAAGCTCTACACCCAGAGTGGGGCTTGAACTCAAAACCTGTAGATCAAGAATCACGTGTTCTACTGACTGAGCCAGCCAGGTGCCTGGTGTTCTGGTTTTTTGTTTTTGTTTTTATAAGTTTATTCATTTACTATTTCTGAGAGAGAGAGAGAGCAGGGGGAGGGTCAGAGAGAGAAGCCAAAGCAGGCTCCAGGCTCTGAGCTGTCAGCACAGAGCCTGACGTGGGGCTCAAACTCATAAACCATGAAATCATGACCTGAGCCAAAGTTGGACGCTTAACCAACTCAGTCACCAGGCGCCCCTGGCGTCCTGGTTTTAAGGTAACATATTTTAGTATTGGCTCTAAAGTTTTAAGGAGGTGGTCACGTGAGCAGTAACAGTGTCTGAAATGTCGGCAAGTGTATGTTATTCCAGCAGATTCACCAGAATGTGAATCAATTACCATGTACCAGCCTCTCCTCTGAATTTAAATTTTCTACCCTCTTTCAAAAAAATTATCTTGTATCAGAACAAAAGACAATTGCACTATGCTTTTGGCTAAGATTACCTTTGCAGTCAGTTCCCATGCCTAGAGGCGTAAACAGATTATCAGCCAGGGAATCGGGAAGAAATCCCATGTTCCTTTTTGAACCAAAGAGCCTTCTGCTGCTGAGTCACTAGTTTTTTAGCTCTGCTACCTGTTGTAAAATACTACATTAAGAGCACCGTTTTCCCTTGTAGTTTTTTCTTAAAGTCCTTATCTTTCTAGTCTTTTAATGATGCATACCGAAACATTTACAGATGAGTGATGTAATATCTAGAATTTCCTTCAGAGTAATCTAGGAGGGGGGTTGTGAGTTGCCACACAGCTGAAACAAGACGGGGCACGTGTTGGTCAGAGTCAGGTGATGAGTTTGTGGAGGATTATACCATTCTCTATACATGTTTGAAATTCTTGGTAGTAAGGTTTTTAAAAACACCATTTTCCATAGCAGTTTCCAGGCTGGTTTCCCTGTGACTTTTTTTTTTTTTTAATGTTTGTTTATGTTGGGGGTGGAGAGGAGCAGAGAGAGAGAGAGAGAGAAGGAGACAGAGGACCCAAAGCGGGTTCTGTATTGAGAGCAAAGGGCCTGACGCGGGACTCAAACTCATGAACTGAGCTGTGAGATCATGACCTGAGCTGAAGTTGGATGCTTAACGACTGAACCACCCAGGTGCCCCTTCTTAGGGCCATTAAAAAAAATTTTTTTTTAATGTTTATTTACTGTTGAGAGACAGAGAGAGACAGAGCACCAGTGGGGGAGGGGGAGGGTCACAGAGAGAGGGAGACACAGAATCCAAAGCAGACTCCAGGCTCTGAGCTGTCAGCACAGAGCCCGACTTGGGGCTCAAACTCACAAACAGCGAGATCATGACCTGAGCCAAAGTTGGACCCTTCACCCGCTGAGCCCCCGGGGCGCTCCTTCTCAGGGCCATTTTACAGTCGGAAAGGCAAGCGTGGATTTGGATCCACGTTTCCACGTTATGATGTAGTTGGTAGGCGCCCTGAGGTGACTAAGTTGGTTGAGAAGCCGGTGGAGCACACTCAAACATGCTGCCCTTGGCTTCTCTCCGGGACGGACGGAGGGGCAGTGGGGGAGAGCCTCCTGGAGCCCCGCTTTCTGGCTTTGATCCCTGTCCTGCCCACTTTCTAGCCGGGAGGCCTCAGGCCCTGGGAATCCTGCTTCCTTCCCTATTGAAGGAAGGGGTGAATCGTAGGATCTGCTTCCTGGTGGTGTTGTAAGGGTTAAATGGCTGGCTTGTAATAGGCGCTGCCTAAAGGCTTGCTGTGATCCCTCCTAGACCATGAACGACTGGATGCCCATCGCCAAGGAGTATGACCCGCTTAAAGCTGGCAGCATTGACGGCACCGATGAGGACCCACATGACCGCGCCGTCTGGAGGGCAATGTTGGCACGGTACACCCCCAACAAAGGGGTCACGGGAGACCCCCTCCTCACCCTGTTTGTGGCGAGACTCAACTTGCAGACCAAAGAGGAGAAGTTAAAGGAAGTATTTTCCCGCTACGGGGACATCCGGCGGCTGCGGCTGGTGAGGGACTTGGTCACGGGCTTTTCGAAGGGCTACGCCTTCATCGAATACAGAGAGGAGCGCTCTCTGATCAGAGCTCACCGGGATGCGGACGGCCTGGTGATTGACCAGCATGAGATATTTGTGGACTACGAACTGGAAAGGACTCTCAAAGGGTGGATCCCTCGGCGCCTTGGAGGAGGTCTGGGGGGGAAAAAGGAATCCGGGCAGCTGAGATTTGGGGGGCGTGATCGGCCTTTTCGAAAACCCATTAATTTGCCAGTTGTTAAGAACGACCAGTACAGAGAGGGAAAAAGGGAAAAGCGGGAGCGATCTCGGTCCCGAGAAAGACACTGGGACTCTCGGACAAGGGACCGAGACCACGACCGTGGCCGGGACAGGAGATGGCAGGAGAGAGAGCCAACCAGGGTGTGGCCCGAAAGTGACTGGGAGAGAGAGAGGGACTTCAGAGATGACAGAGCCAAGGGGAGGGAGAAGAGGGACCGCAGTAAGTAGAGGCCCACCAGCACCCCCAGATCACCTGCACCCCCAGAGCCCAGACAGACACCCCGCAGAGGCTCAGAGAGATGCGTTGCTTTTATACCTGGTGCACGTCCAGTGCTTGAATAAACCTTGCTGGTGGTGTGGGGTCTGGAGTTAAGTTTTCTTTCCAGTCTGGAGCCCAGGTTTCAGCTGAACACGCCGATCTTACGGAGTTTCTCCACTTCATCTTGCAGTTCTAAGGACCCGTTTTTAATAAGCTCGAGAAAGTCATGTCCTCGCCAGCAGCCGTGCGGAAGGGCACGTGTGCGGAGCCGCCAGTGCCTTTACTGGCAGTAGAGAACTTGGTTTTCGATTCTTGTTTTCTCCCGTCTATTGGAATTGACCATTGTGAGGGGTCACAGAAAAAGGAGTAGTGACCGGAAATCATTCGCCTTGCTCTGACTCCCGGGAACCCGAATCTGGCCAGATTGTTGGGAAAGTGGTATCTTCCCCGTCAGTTTATCTATAGCGTGAAGGGCCCGCCGAACGGCAAGAAAATTGGGATAGGAAAGTGAATTCAGAGAGCGTGTCCGGAACTTGATACCAGAGCCAGTGGGGGCAGTGGCCCAGCTCGGCAGCCAGCTACCCTTGAACAAGTGGAGCTCCATTCTTCAGCCAAGTGCTGACTGCCCTTTTTCCCTCCCTGTTCCCTGGCAGGGAGGCTGGTATTGTAAGTGGAGAACCAAAGTTGCAGGGCTGTAGGGTTCTGGCTTATGGCAGCCTTGCAGTCCTTTGAAAAGATGAAGCTCCAAAGAGAGGGAAATGAAAATGAAGCAAGTCTGTGCACAGGTGACTGTCTGGTTCTGAGGGGCAGATTTGTCCTCTCCCTCTTCGACCTCTGGCCTCCCGGTTGTGGGAGGGCTGTACGGATCCTGTCGACCCTAACTTCTTCTGAGGGCTTTGAATAAGTACCAGGCTGGTCACATGATTTTCACAGAAGTGACACTTAACATTTTTGGTCTGATAAGTGGCCGTATCTTTGAAAGTTCAAGGTCTGGGGCACTTGGTTGGCTCAGTTGGTTGAGCGTCTGACTCCAGCTCAGGTCATGATCTCACCATGCGTGAGTTCAAGCCCCGTGTCGGGCTCTGTGCTGACAGTTCAGAGCCTGGAGCCTGCTTTGGATTCTGTCTCCCTCTCTCCACCCCTCCTCTGCTCATGCCCTGTCTCTTTCAAAAATAAATAAAAACAAAACAAAAAGTTCATGGTCTTAAAATTCAGGACATTTCATGCAGAGCAAACAATTTAGTATCCAGACTCAACACATTCATGGCCAGGTTTTGGCATTACAAGTATGAATCTGTCAGGGAAGGAGCCTGCCCTGTCTTAGAACTGCTGTCAGCTGTGAGAACAGTTTTAGAAAAGCGGGCTCTTTCCTTTGTAAATTTCCAGTGCAGAATCGCACCGCGTCCCACGTCTCAGAAAACAGCCACACAGGAACAGCTTTCTGATCTCACTCGGTGCACAGCGGGCTCCTCTCACAGCACCAAAGCGGCACTAGGGGCTCAAGCTGGTGGCTCCTTCAGCTGAACGGGCACTCCACCCTGGGGCTGAGTCGTGAGAGGCATCGGAAGAAAGAAACCCAGTCCAGGTGCTCAGGCCGTTCAAGCCAGCGCCGTCAACCCTGGGTCCCAGAACATGGATGGACGAGGGCCCCACGGATTAGACCCCGCGGACCCCACCCTTGACGTTCAGGCTTCATCTTGTATGGGCCCTGGTAACTCAACAAAAACCCAGAGAATTGGTAGAACCCCCCCTCCCCGCAGAGACCTTAGCAGTAGCCACACAGCAAAGGCCTACGTTGTCTCACCTTGCAGTTTTCTAGTTTATTCTGCAGGCTGATGCCTGGGAGCCTAAGCGTGCGGTGCTGTTTTACATAGTAAAAGATTGGAAGGAAGCTCCCTGGCCCATCAGCGGGGCCCAGACAGGCACGAGCAGATGATACACGACCGTGGCAGGCCAGGGTCCTCCAGCTCGCCCTGTAGGGTGACATCTGCCGCCGGAAGAGCCTGTGCTGTGGGGCGCTGTCCTGGGCATTGTGGGATGCTGAGCACCATCCCCGGAGCCTACCCACCGGATGCCAGTGGTAGTTGTGACAACCAAAACACCAAAAATGTCTCCAGACGTTGCCAAATGCTCTGGGGGGCGTGGAGGCCTACACTGTCTTACGCAGTGCCGTGGAGCTGTTTCCAGGGTATTCTAAGAAAAGGAAGGTACAGAATGGCACATATGTTAAAAAAAAAAAAAAGGAACAAATATATTTTGTTACATAACTGCATGTATATTTATAAACCCTTTCATCAAAGACACCCAAGAAACTGGCAACACTGGTTGGTCTGGGGGAAAGGGCGACCACAGGTGGCCGGGGGGAGGGGGGTCCTCAGTACACCTGCTTTTATAGGCTGAGAATAAACCAGGGGGCAGGCAGTTTAAGAACCACTGCGCGAAAGCAACATTATCTCGTCTGATCATTGTTTTCAGCAATCTGGAAACAGAGTCTCCGTGGACTCTGTAAAGCAACCTGATGGTTTCTTAGCAAACCAGGGTAGACCATGTAGCAAGTGGACAGTCAGATGTACCTGAGCGCTCTGTTAGCACATGCTGCCTCTCCCAATCTGTCAGCACCCAGCCTGTGCCCTGGGTCCTCCGTGGGGAGACGGAAAGACAGTGCTTTTTGGGCAAAACCCCAACTCGGCAGGTGCAGGCTTCTAGCTCTCCGTCTGTCACCACAGCCCCATGAGTCAGCCAGACATGGAGTCCCCAAGCCACCCCTCCACCCACCGCCCTCACCCTGGCACCGGCAAGTCTATCCCCCACTCCCATCCTGCACCCCCCAGGCTCCCCGACCCCATTCTACATCCGCTCTGGGACACCTGTCTTCTTTATAGGAGACTAAGTGTTTGATAGATTGAAGGCTAAAAGGAAAAAAGTGGAGGCAGGGGATACAAATGAGAAACGAGGAAGGCTGCCATGTCTCCTCCTTAGCAACTTTGGTTAGTACTGCATAACTCAAGGCACTCGCTACATGCTCTGGGCAGGATCGGTAACAAGGTGCAAGAGAGAGCCACCAGCTCTCGCAGAGTTGTCTCCAGTTTCCGGGCGGGAGAGCTGTTGTCCTTAGCTTCTGTTGCTTTGCGTCTGAGGCCAGCCCGTCCGATGACTCTGGGGGCCCCGCTTGTCTAACGGATGCATCCTATACACGATGCCATCCCCGCTGGCCATTCCGTGAATGAGCTCATGAAAATCCACCTCCTCCCTGCCTCCCACTGAAGTATGACGGACACGTGCACAAAACCTCTACACACAGAATTTCATACAAAGCAAATCAAACAGCAATTAGAGTGGCACGTGATGTATTTGGCTTAAAGAAGCTTGTGTTACTGAAGTTAATGCAAAAGTCTGGCCTCTGCTCATGGTTATTATTAAATATATATCCTAAGGAATCAGTCATCTATTATAAACGGTGATAGCCCTGGGTATAAATAAACATTTCTTTAGAGTTTGGCATCAGTTTTTCAGTGTGCTTCCTCAAAGGAGACAGTTTGTCTGAGGGACCAGTCTTGAGGGTGCCTCTGACCCGAGCGATGTGGCGGGCAGTGGCCCCCGCGGCTGCCAGGTCCCGCTGCCGGCGGTGGACAGTTCAGGTCCAAGGGCAGAGGTGGGCTGTGGTCACAGGTGCTGCAGCGCTTCCTGTCCTTGCTCCGTGTAACCGTCGTCACGGTGGGAGTTGACCCACTGGCCAAAGGACTCCTGGATGTGCACGGCTCTCTGAGTGTTGGCCAGACGCTTCTTATCTCGGGAGAAGAAGCTAAACCTTTTGGAAGGGAAAGAAAGAAAGAAATGAGAGCCCGTTTTGCTGTGCATGTTAGCGTTTTTGCAACGGCGGGACACAGAGCAGCAGATGTGGAAGGAAGCAAATCAATCCAAGGTGTGAAAGGAAAGGTGGGGGTGCGGGTCAGAGTTATTTGAGAAAGCAGCAGGGGATTCTGCACGTCATTGTCACCCTACCTTGGAGGTGACACCGTGTGAACGGGGCATGCACATACGTGATGTGTGATGTATCTCGTGATGTGTGATGTATCTCGTCTCTTGCTTAAGCACTGCTGAAGGTGTCTTCTCATTATCAGTGGACATAAAAAAACGACTAGAAACCTATGTCTGGAGTTTCTTTACGCTAATGAGGCAGAGAGAGTAATGACTGAAAGCCACCCAGAATTTAAGATGATTCCGACATAGAGAGAGGAATGTTCTTCCTTTAGGTAGTTACCTGATGGGAATCAGGAAACTACCAATGCGCCATATTAGAGCCCAGCTCCTGGATATTACTGCTAGGGAGGAGTCAGAAGTAGTTATTTTAGAAAACTGAGCAATAGTGCACAAGGTTCTGTGATTAAACACTGAATACTGTCTGCGAATGAGACTGGGGGAACCATCGGTTTACAGTGATGGAAACTGATTTAAGGGCAGAAGTCTCTAGATGCTGGCACAGTGACCTGCAGCCTGACCGTGGCTGATGCAGACCAACGGGTCTTTTCAAAACAGCCATGACTGCTAATCACCGATCAAAGTGAAGTTCTGATGCCTAAGAGATGAAGGTAGAAATTACAGGCAAAAAGCTTATAAACACGCCCATTAATTTTTTAAAATTTTATTTTACGTAGGCTCCACACCCAACATGGGGCTCATTCTCACGACCCAGAGATTAAGAGCCACACGCTCCACCAACTGAGCCAGCCGGGCTCCCTGGAACTGGCCCTTTTAAAACAAGGTCTGCCTTAGCTCCACCTTCGGAGAGACCAGGACCTTCGCCAGTAAACTTGACGTGGCCCGCCTCGAATTTCTCCCAAACACCTTTCCTGAGCTGCCCCCTGTCCTTCGATACTCCTACTTTCTAATGAGATTCATTCTTTTCTCACCAAGCTCTGCCACTCTTGACTTGTGGATTCTGAACTTGTAAGAGAGAGAATAGCTATGTTACGTTTCCCCGGGGGCAGCGAGAGGGATGCACCGCTGAGAAGCAGGCTTCAGATCGACTATTTTTAGTCCCCTCTGTCTGTTCACCTATTAGCTTTATTTCTCCCACTTGTAAGCGCTGTGGCCCATGCAGTTCAGTTTTAACCACATCTGGGTGAAAATGATTTTACTATTCTGTGGTTCCTGGACCCTACGATCACCTCCCACCGGGAATAAAGTGGTCTTTCTTGGTACAGCTGGGGCAAGCCAAGCGTGTCTGCACAAATTCTCCCTACCAGCTAGAATCTCTTTTCTCTACAACAGACATGTGTCCTGACAAATGAAAGCAGTTTTCACACGGGGTTATTTGCGACCTCTTCCCATAGTGTGCTCAGGGCAATTAGCTGGCCAAAAATACAGCAGCCACACATCACTGCCACATGTCACCTCTCCCTGACTCACGCAGGAAAGCCACGT
Organism: Helogale parvula; assembly: GCA_004023845.1. Lineage (NCBI taxonomy): Eukaryota > Metazoa > Chordata > Mammalia > Carnivora > Herpestidae > Helogale > Helogale parvula. Next base: position 156,667 of record PJEM01003988.1, read on the forward strand.
GCCACTTCCTGTCCGAGGGGACACAGAGACACAAAGCGCTGGTCCCCTCCTCTGCTCTTCCTTTATTAAACAGGATCAAATGGCTTTCTGATGCTGGCTCGGCAAAACAAAGCGGGTTTAGAAAGCTAGGGTGTGAAGGTCGAAAACACCGTTAGTGTCACTCGGGGGTCGGGCAGGGGCGGCCACAGTGAGCGTTGATTACTGACCCGTCACTTAAAGGACCTTCTTTACTGGATCATGGACAAGGTGGTTTTTAGAACGGAAACAAGAAAAGACAGAAAGAATTATCGGTGACAGAGCCGAGAATTCCGCGGCCTCACTCGTGCAGACCGAGACTCACGAGTGCAGGTCTGAAATCACACTCGGCACCCGTTTCACATGGGAACACGCAGGTGGTGGCCATGCAGCCAAAGTGGCCAAGGAAGACGGCCAGCCTCGGCACAGCCGCAGCGCGCATGCCGAAGGCACAGCTCAAAACGCAGCCGGAAACACACAGTGTGCCTACAGGGGAGACAAGTCGTCGGGCAGGCTGCAGCGAGGGGTCATCTATTATCAGTCCGGCCGCTACCATGGGCATGACGGCTGTAAAGATCCTGGTCAGGAAAGTACAGACAGACACAGAGAAGGTGAAAACAGAGGAGACATGAAAAATAAACACATTCCATGCACAGACCGGCTGAAGGGTTTGCTCCTAGTAGGTGTTATGGATGGAACTCTGTCCCCCCACAAAACTCCTGGGGAAGTCCTAACTCCCAGGACCTCAGAAAGCAACCTTATTAGGAGGAGGTAACAAGATAAAGTTACACTAGAGAAGAGTGGATTTAAAAAAAATTTTTTTTTTTAATGTTTGTTTTTGAGAGACAGAGCACCAGCAGGAGAGGGACAGAGAGAAAGGGAGACACAGAATCTGAAGCAGGTTCCAGGCTCTGAGCTGTCAGCACGGAGCCCGATGCAGGGCTCGAACCCACGAACCATGAGATCCTGACCTGAGCCGAAGTCAGACGCTCAACAGACTGAGCTGCCCAAGTGCCCAGAGAAGAGTGGATCTTTGTTAAAGGGGGAAATCTGGACACAGACACACATGGGGGGACTGTTCGGGGAAAATGAAGGCCGCGGTGCAAAGCCCTGAAGCTAGGAGAGGCACCGAACATTCTCTCTTGGCCCCGGCCACAGCTGGACGGGCCCTGGCCTCCCGGAGGGGGAGACGAAGCAGTTTTGCTGGCGGAGGCTCCCCGTTTGGCGGTACCCCGTTGCAGCAGCCATAGCCAACTACCGCAGCACCGAGCGGAGCCGGGCCGGGCCTCAGGGCTGAAACGCAGGCCCGGGTTTGGGAAAGGAGTCAAAACGAGCTGTGGGTGAGTGGGGACACCCCCGGGTCTCCCGGCACATCTCCCCCAACTACCACGCACCACAGGCTCCGTGCCCCAAAGGAGGCAGCCGGGGCGGGGGGCGGCATCCAGGAGAGAAGGCGAGGTGGCCGCGGAGGGCCGGCCAAGAGAGCCGAGTTGGCAGCCAGTACTGGTCCGTCCCCGCCTTGGCAAGAAAAACGAAGAAGAAACTCCACTCAAGTCACCAGAGCTTATTCTGAACAATTTTGCCTTTTTTTTTAGATGCTGGGGGGCGCGAAGATAGAGAATGGCAGTCTCAAACGAGGTTTGGGATTCTCTGTTTGGATTTACCCCCGATGCACTTCCTAAAGTAGCTGGGAGTCGGCATCTTGGCAGAACCGCATGGATGTACACTCACGGTGATGAGAAAAGCTGATACCCTGTGTCCCCCGAATGCGCCCAGTCCCCAGAGGCCAGGCCGGTGGCCCTGTTGGCTTTCCAGGCACTCACCCTCTGCCAGGACCCCTCTCAGCATAACAGGGAGCCCCCAAAGACACAGTCATTGTGCAGGGTGGCCCCAGGGGCAGGGTGAGGTGTTTGCCCACCTGGAAATGCTGGCCTTCGTTTGTGGCCCAGGGGTCAGACTGGGGCACAGGGGCCTTGGGACACCTGAAAGGTTCCAGTCGAGCAACTGTATGTTTCACTGAATGGACAGCCCCCTTCCTGCCCAGGCACCCCTCTACATTAACCACTTCCTCTGCGGGACAGCCGCTTCCTGGGGAAAGACTGGGTTAGGTGCCTGGGGGCTCAGTTCGGTAAGCGTCCGACTTCTGCTCAGGTCAGGATCTCACAGTTTGTGGGTTCGAGCCCCGGGTCTGTGCTGACAGCTCACAGCCTGGAGCCTGCTTCCGATTCTGTGTCTCCCTCTCTCTGCCCCTCCCCTGTTAGTGCTCCGACTCTCAGAAATAAATAAGCGTTAAAAAAAAAAAAGAAAGAGACTGGCTTTTTTCAGTCAAAAGTTTATGTCCTGGGTATGGTGTGGCTGGTTTTACCCGCTCCCTCCCTGCCGATTATTTCTGGAAGATGCAAAACAAATGCAGCTCTGACAGTGGCATTTCAGGAGTGCGATGGGCGGCTGTGAGGCGGCTATTTCTGGGCTGAAGCGAGGAGGGCGGTGGGTAGGAGGACAAGGACAGAATGCGCCGTTGTCACCGGTGTCTGATACTCGGGTGGCCGCCTCCTCTGAGGCCAGCCCTTCCGGTGCACGAGGCCTGCTCCCTGGCTCCCTCGTGCCCCCCTGCCCCCACTCAGCAGACAGCTGCGCCCCGCGTGCACGGCTGTAGGACTGTGACTGAGAGACAGAGGCCACACAAAGGGGGCGCTGGTGCCTGGCGGCCGCTGGGAACAAGACTGGAGTCACCCAGCGCTCCCTCGTGACCTTCCCAGGCAGTGCCAACCCGCACCCTCCGGCCGGCAGCTGCTCAGGCACAAGCTGTTCTTGGGCCGTCTTCTGGGCACAGTTTTAACCGGTGGGAGGAGTTTCTGGTTCCCTTGGCCAGTGCAGCCCAGAAACGTCGATGCTGACGTCCCCAGCTTGTGGTGTACTTGAGAGAGAAGAGAACTGGGCACTTGGCCCACGGCTGGTGACTCAGGAATGGGGCAGGGAGATGGCGGGGCAGGAGGTACACA
>PJEM01003989.1:0-26958 GCA_004023845.1 Helogale parvula
TCATACAGGCGAGAAGAAGGCAGAGGACCCCCCGGGAAGTCTGGAGAGGAATCAACAGTGTGTGTGCAAGCCCGCCCCTCCCCTAAAGGCCAACTGGGCCTTCCTGTGAGCAAAGACCCCACTGAGCAGAGCCCAGCCCCAACCCCTGGGAATGGAGGCTGGTGGCTTAGCGGCTGGGGGACAGAGACGAGTGAGGGGTCACCACGTGGTGCTCCCGGGCACACGCACCCCCCAGACGCCGGAGGCTGGCTGCACAGCGTCCCAGGACACCTGCCTCCTCCTAGACTAGCCAGAGGAAGTGCCCGGGGAGCAGTGGCTGCGGGCCCTCCTTCACGGCTGTGTTTGGGTATGTTTACACATGTCGCTGTCAGGCTATGTCTGGACAGGGTCTCTAGGGCCGGACTTCCCGGGGCCTGATCTCACCCTGGCAGGAGGGCCCTCAGCGAGGGGTCCGAGCTGGGGTGTCAGGGCTTCCGCTGATAAAATCCAGCTGGCCAGCAGAGCCGCAAGGGGCCACCAAAGCCAGTAGTAAAACCCAGAGGAGGACTCTGGCACCAGGCTGACCCGTCTTCAGGGCCACAGCCCATCAGCCCATCAGCCCCCAAGCGGAACCCGAGTCCAACAACGTTCCTCTGAGCACCAATTACAGCTCAGGCAGGAGGCAGGGCCCTGAGATGTAGGGGGAAATGGCACCTGCCCACCCCAGCCTCCAGGGTGGGCAGTGCCTGGAAAGGAGCTTCTCTGCTGGGTTTCTTCACCTGCGAAGCCCGGGGCCACCGCAAGACGCCCCCTCCTGCCCCAGCACAGGGCTCTCACTGTCCATCCACCTGGCTTCTGACACACACGCAGGCCTGGACCGCCTGGACCGCAGGGGCATGTGCCCACCCCTCCTGTTCTCTTCCTGCTGTAAAGTTGCTGCCGGCCAAGCTGGGCACTCACGCCCAGATCCGGCTGTCTGCGGTGGGCGGTGGGCCCGCCACCACTTCCTTTGCCCAGGGGCTGACCATAGCCCATAGTCCCTGTCCAGGGGCCGCTAGGACATCTCTCCCAGCCTGATGCCCAAGGCTGGAGGCTGCTGCCCGGGCTGCGTCTGGCTAAGAAACCAGGGCTGGGATGGCACCAGATCCGCCCGCTCCCCTCCTCGGTGCTGGCCTGCTACCTGCAGCGTAAGTGGACTGAAGATAAACTAACTCCCTTCAAAGTTCCCATAGAGCAGTGGGGGCCTGTGGCAAAGCCCCTTCCCCTCTGGTCCTCGGAGGCCTGATCTGGGCACGCCCACGGCCTCTTTTGTTACCAAGGCAATAGATCCATTTAATTAAAAATCATTCAATAGATCCGTTGTTTTTCTGGCGTTTTGGCACAAATATATATTCCATCCCAATTCATGACGCATCAGTGCCGGCTGCAGGTGGCCATTGGGGGCGGGGACATTCGGGGAAAGAGTCCCAAGGGGCGACTCCCCAGAAAACTCCCTCGTTGGACAGGACAAGCCGGGACGAGCAGAGGAGGCCGACCTAGGGTCAGCGCTGCGCCTTGGGCTCCCGAGGCCCCCCTGGAGCACGACGCTGGGGCACGGCCGGCACCGCGGGCAGGGCGGGTGTCCACACGCGGCCTCAGAGCCCGGCGGCCGCGGCCGCTGTGCCCGGTGGAAGCGCGGACGCAAGTCAGGGAGTTTTCTTTCCACCAAAATGGGTTTTCTTCGCACTCGTATTTTTTAACAGCCGGCATCATGAGGCAAAACGCCGCCACGCGAGGCGGGTGGCAGATACGCAGGGCCCCGACCTCCGCGCTCGAAACAAAAGCCTCCGGAGAGCGCGCGGCGGGCGGAGCGGCTCGTACCGCGGGGAGGCTCGGGCCCGGGTCCCGCTCGCGGCGGCCCGGCCCGGTCCCCGGAGCGGCGCGGCGGCTGGAGGCGCCGTCCTCGCAGATTTATGGCCCGGGCGACGTGCGTCCCTCTCCCACAATGGGGCCCGGTGACAGCAAACGGAAAATTGATGAGAGAGGAGCGAAATCTAATCTCTACCCTCCACGCCGGCGCTACTCGCTTTTCGGGGAGGGGTCGCCGGGAGTCGGGGCGCTCCGGGGCTTCCCCCCAGCGCTGCCCGGTCCCCGGCGGGCGCGGAGCACCCGGACCCCCGCAGCGGCCCCGGCCCCGCAGACTCTCCGCCGCATTTCGCACCGCAGTCCCTCCTGGTCCCACGCGCCCTGACCTCCGCTCGGCTCCCCAACTCCGGGGGGGGGGGGAATCCCCCATCCGGCGAGGAGCTCCCCAACCCCACCGCGCAGAGCCCAGCCCCCGCCGGAGCCAGTGGGAGAAGAGCAAGTGAGCCCACGCGCCGGGGGTGGCCGCGGGGGTGGCCGCGGGGGTGGCCGCTCTCCTCCGCCCGCGCGGTTCCCCCGGGGCGCGCCCGGCGCCTCCTGGCACCGACCCCGTCGCGCCGCGTCCTTAAAGGCGCCGCCAGCCCCGCCGGCCTTTGTCCGTGCGGAGAAGGTCACACCAGGGGGCGCGGGGCGCTGTCCCCTCCCCATTCCCTCCATCCTAGGGGCAGAATTCCGCTGCTGGAGGCCTGGAGGAGGCCGGGGGCCCAGGACGTGCGTTGTGCTGGGGTAGACAGCTGGGGCCAGGGTCTCTGCTTTCAACAAGTGGCGGTGAGGGGGTGTGCTTCTCGGGAGAGAATGAACTGCAGAAAAAAAGGGCCACGTGCTCAAGAGAGACAAAATCACCCTCTCCCCCCCACCAAGTGGGGCAGCCTGGCAACCTAACGGAGCTGGGTTCTGGCCAATGAGGTGTAGCCCCAGGGGATGGACACCTCCCTGGCTTGGGGCTCAGACCAGGATCCAGAGGGCAAGCCTTTTGGGCAACTCCACTGGTCCACCTCTGTGGCCTAAATGACCACAGGGACATCTGGGTGCCAGGTGGTGTCCTAGACATTCATTTAATCCTCTGGACAGCCTGGGGCACAGATGGCATGATATCATGCCCATTTCACAGATGAGCAAACTGAGACTGGGATAGTAAATAAGTGGCCTGTGTTCTCACCCTGGAGCTGCTTATCTGGGTCCCAGATTCTGCAAAACCAGATCATGGATTGACTAATCTGTGGGTCCCTAGCAGCCCCAAGACTGTAAACTTGTAGATGGAGAGCAGACAAACGTGGGTCTCGTGACCCCACGATGTGGGCCACAGCACCCACAAGAAGGATGCCACCGGGGCCGCATTCCCCCTGGAAGCCCCTTCTGCAGGCTCTGCCAGCCTGGCCTGGTTTTCTGTGTGGCTGGGAGGAAGGCTCAGCAAGGCAGCCCACCAACTCCGCAGCTGGGAAGACCTGCTAATATACGGCAGGAATCTGGAAGCCAGATTCCAAAAGGTCACATTGGACTGAAACCAATAAGATTATGTTTAACAGGCTGGATATGAACCTCCACTTTTAGGTTCAAAAATCAGTTGTAAAAATGCAGGCGGTTTCCCGCTGAAGACACGACGTGCCGGCTTGCAGCTGTCTGTGCTGTTCAGGCAGAGCCGCTCCGGCGCAGGCGCAGGCCCCGGGTGAATTTCCCCGAGCTCCAGCAGCTGCGCCTGTGCCCCTGGGGGCCCTCCCGGGGTGCCCGGCTCCCTGGGGGAGGGGACACAGCTGGAGACAGCAGAGAATGGGGTCCTTGTGCCGCGATCATCAAACCCAGGGCTGGATGAACACAGCCTTGTCTGCACCCACACTCCCGTGGTCACCACGGGACCAGGGATCAGCGCCTGGGGCTGGGGGTGCCTCCGAACAACAGTGGCCGCTTTTTGGCCTCAGTTAACCCTTGAGTGGGTGTTTGATGCATAGTGTTTCCCCGGCTCTGTGCTTGGGGGCTGGGGGCTTGCAGGAGAAGGGTAAGAATCAGTGTCAGTGTCCAAGGTTCAAAACTGTTGTTGAACCCGATTTTTTCTAGACTTAAACGGCCGCGGCCATTGGGGAAGATGAGAGGGCGGCCCTGGGTGAGGGGATCCGGGTGGCGGGAACTCTGAGACGCGCTCAGCCTTCCGCACAGAATCCCCTTCCTACAACCAGGCCCATCAGGGAAGGAAGCCCAGCCGGTGGCGCCCCGGTCCTGGTCTGGCTCTGGCATGCACCTCACTATGGGGGAGTTCTTGGTCATGCAGAGCAGGTCCCACACTGGGCGTCCATCAGCCCTGCCAGATCCCAGCCCCGACGGTGTGGAGTCCGAGGAGGCCCAGCCAGCGTGGGCAGAGGAGTCCAGACGTCCTTGGCTGGAGACCCAAAGACCTTGTGGTGACTTCAGAGGAAGTCCGGGCGGGGGTCAGTCGGAAGGGGCTTCCTGGAGGAGGGAAGGGCAGACGAAGGTGCGGAGGGGTAGAGGAGGGTGATTCGCAGGCCTCGAATTGGTCTGAGCTTGAATCGCCGCAGAAGGTCTGGGCTAGGAAGTGGGTTTGTGAGTTTGCATTTGTCTCTCTTAGTAAAAGTCCGGGTGACAAAGCGGCAGCGAGTTGGACAGTGGGGGCCCCGGAGCACCCAGGGCTGCAGGGTCTCCTGCCCAGGCCGTCCTGTCGGCCCGCCTCTCTCCTCCCCTACACAAGCAGCCCCAGGCCCCGGGGTAGGGGTGGGGGTGGGGGGAGACCGAGGACCCTCTTTATATTTCCTGTATTTCTCAAATTTCTCTTTTGAAATGTATCCATTTTGTAATAAGAGAAAACCAAAATAATAAACCTTAGCTCCCAACACATGTCCAGGCCCAGAGATCCCTGGCCCCTTGCCATGCTGTTGGGACGCCCTGGGGCACCCTGCTCCGGCTTCCGGCTGGGCACTCCTGTTCGGCCCCACCCCTGCCCCACAGACTCCCGGATGCTTTGTGGGCCCTGGGAGCCTCGGTTTGCCCTACAGCCGCCACCTGCAGGGCCTGTGGAGGCCACCGGCTGGACTCGGGGTCGATGATGTCACCTGCTCCGGTCCCCCAGTCCACAGAGTCCAAGGGGAACGTAGACCAGCCCCCGGAAGCCCTTCCTTCTCCCCCAAAGCTGGGATGTGACCGGTGACTGGGCATTTGTGTCCTGAACACCCACAGTAAGGGGAGCCCTGGGCAGTCAGACCCCGGCTCATGAGAGGCCCACAGCCAAGGCTGAAGGCGCTGGGTACCCCGTGACGGGCACAAGGGCCCAGTCAGGGCGGAGCCTCCCTCACAGCCTCGAGGGCCTTGGGAAAGGCTCGCCCAGGTGTCAGGGGCCTCTGCTGCACACGCCTTTGTGAGGGTCCATGTGAGGGGCCTCCTGATGCCTCAGATGCAGGCAAGGGTGAACTAACTTCCTTCTGGATCTCCCGTTGGATCCCTGTGCCCCCGGCACCCCGTGTGGCCCCACCCTGCCTGCGCAGGGCTCCTGGTGGAGGTAGGCAGAGGGCGGGGGCCCCCTCACCAGCCTGCCCTGGAGCCGGTTGCCCCTGTTATCACCACAGTGATTGCTTTGTGGGCTCTGCCCTGCCCCCACTCCAGGAGGGAGTGCCATGGGCCGGGGCCCCGGGAGGGGTGCCCGGAGTCTTGGGCGTGGACAGAGCAGGCCTGGGGCCCTGGGAATCCTGGGGAGGGGGCAGGAGAGATCCCCCAAGGCAGAGTGCAAACAGGAATCTGCAGTGGGGGGTGGGGGAGGAAGAGAGATGGCAGGGCTGCCAGCTAGGCCGAGGGGCACGGCAGCCACCAGCCGCCATGGCTGCCCAGGAGGGAGAACAGAGCACCAAGCCTCCGCGGGCGGGGAAGCGCCACTCCTGGCCAGGGGCACACAGGCAGGAAGGAGGGGGCCGGTACTGGGACCAGGGCGTTCACCTCAGCCCCAGATCAGCCTGCTGCGCCGTCCAGCCTGACAACCCAGAGAAATGCAGGACCTGGGTTCCCATGGGCCACCTCACGGGCCTCTGGGGAGCGTTTCAGCTGGTTGGGGGCAGCCGTTCCTGGCGTTGGCTGAGCCCAGCTCTGGTCCTCCAAGGCCGTGGAGCGCGGAGGCCCCCTTGCCCTCAACCTGAGGTCGGGTCAGCCAGGCTGGTTCTTCTGGGGGCACTTACTCGGGCTCCGGTGCTCCGTGCTCCCTCACTGGGGAAGGCCTCTCGGAGCAGGAGGCGAGGCCGAGCTTGGGGTTGGTGGGGAAGGTGCTGAGCCAGAGGTGCGGGTGCCTGGGAGAGAAGGGTGGGGCCCGACCCCAAGGTCGAGGGGACAGGTAGGGGGCCAGGCACAGCCCAGTGCCCGTTTCTTCCTCCTGTTGGGTGATTTGCATCATGTAAATCCGAGGTACGACGTTCAAAGGTTGGAGTGGCATATCAGTGACACGGTGGTTCCCAGGCCACATCCTCGTCCACCCTGTGCCACTCGAGGGCAGAGGCTGTGACGCGCCCCAGCCAGCCGCACGGAGAGGGGGTCTGCCCCCCGAGCCCCACATGTCTCTGGCAGCCTAGGCCATGTGCGCACCCGGTGTGCACCCCCATGGTGCCCGGTCCCCGTCGCACACCACGCAAGGCCACCCCCAGGGCCCGCACCACACCAGAGATCCGTAGGCCCAACTTGTGACCTGGCCCCCAGAACTGGAGCCTGTTGGGAGCACTGCTGAGGCCCCTTCTCCTGTTTCTAGGGGGCTGCCTGGCATCCACAGGGCTCAAGTCACCCACGACTTGGGACAAGACTCTTCACTTCCTGTAAGCAGGCGAGTGACTCCTTGGTCTCAGCAGACCTGGCCCCACACCCAGGTGTGCCCCGTACTGCGGGCTGAGCCGGGCAGGTCTCCTTCCTTCCCTGAACCTACCGGGTCCCCCACGGTCACGGGGAAGACCCTCTATTGGTGGGGGCTTGAGGGGCAGATGGTGAGGTGATCCCAAGTGACGGAGAAGCTTGGGGACAAGCGTCTGTGCCCGATGGCTGCCTGTGTCCTCACTGTGAGAACCACCGTCGTGAGGGCTCTACCCATGTGGGCTTGTCCTCGCCTGGTATTTGGGTTACCGAGCTTGTAACTAAGCCCAGTGACGAGTGTCCTTTTAAGAGAAAGGCAGAGGGAGATGGAGGGGGGCCACGTGACGACAGAGGCCAGGACTGCAGGGATGCGGCCACAAGCCGAGGGACTCGTGGGGCCACCAGAAGAGATGGGAGGGATGTGTCCCTGGAGCCGTCGGAGGGGGTGAGGCCCAGCCACACCTGGATTTTGGAGAGAACACGTGTCTGCTACCTTATGCCCCCAGTTGTGGTCGTCATGACAGTCTGAGGACACCAACTCCCATGCTGTCCCTGGCCCACGCCCTGAGATCCTGGAGCCCGCGGAGGGTGTGGGCTCTGCCCCACGGGACCCCACAAAGACAGGAGCAGCGGGAGGTGCCTGGCATCTGCTCTCCGGGCGGAGGCGAGGCGGGGGGAGCAGCCACCTGCGGGTCAGGGAAGGACCAGGGTCCCAAGACCTGCTCTGATGGGTGGGAGGGGAGGTCAAGGTCACGGTGATGCCTGATTGAATTTGGAGGTCGCCAGTTTGGATTCCAGGCCACTTCACACTGGGTTTCTGATTTTCTCTCTGGAGAAGGGCTGCCTCCCCGCCATGCGTCTGGCAGAGCAGCGCCGTCCGCAATAACACCGTGAGCCACACACACAGAGGCTAGACCTTCGTGACAGCCACAGGCCTCCGTCTGCCCTTCCCCAACACGGATTTCCAGTTAATACGTTCTCGCGAGAGCAGGTATGAGCGCGCACGTTCTTACACGCGCACCAGTGCAGGCGCGTCTGTAGATGCTGCTTCCGGCCTCCTGCCTTGACCTGGCCCTGGCCCCCCCCCCCGCCCTGAGTCAGCTCTCCGCCCCCCCTCCCCCAGCAGAGGGGGTGAGGGCCAAGCACTCCTTACACACCCGTGTGGCAGGCAGGCTCTCACACATTTGACAACTGGGGAAACTAATGTTCAGAGAGGTAGAGGGAGGGGTCTGAGATCAAGCTCCGAACAGCATTGTCACCGACGCCCCCCAAACCCTCACAGCACCCACTCCCCGTGCTTCCCCAGACCCAAAGGTAGGTACCCCTGCCCAGCAGGCACCTCCCAGCCTGACATCTGTCCTAATCAGGGGACAGCACATGTACACTAAGGTGTACTCGGTGAGGACAATGCAAGTCCCACCCCATGGGGTGCCCTTGGGGCCTGCCAGGTTTAAAAATTTTTTAATCTTTATTTTTGAGAGAGACAGAGACAGCGTGAGCAGGAAAGGGGCAGAGAGAGGGAGACACAGAATCGGAAGCAGATTCCAGGCACTGAGCTGTCAGCACAGAGCCCGACGTGGGGCTGGAACCCACGAACCATGAGATTGTGACCTGAGCTGAAGTTGGATGCTTAACCGACGGAGCCACCCGAGTGCCCTATGGGGACCTTCCAGCTTTTAAGCGCCCCTCGTAGCGCATGGATTTGCTATGCCTCTGCCTTCCCCTTCGTGTCTGGCTTCCTCCAGGCCACGCTGTTCCTGTGAGACTCTTCTGTGGTCGCACGTGTCAATGCCCGTGACGTGGCATCGCAGGGAGAAACCACAATCTGTTTATCCGTTCTCCTATTGATGGGCCTCTGGGTCGGTTCCAGTTTGGGGCTCGCTGAGCGATGCGCCCACCGACGGATGTGGGACCTGGAGCCTATGAATGTGCCGTTATTTAGGAAAAGATATAATTAGTTAGTGATCCTGAGCTGAGACCACCCTACCCTGATTAGGGTGGGCCCTCAACCCAATGACAGATGTCCTCATTAGAGTGGGGCAGGCTGGGGGGAGAAACAGAGACACAGCAGAAAGGCCACATGGTGATGGAGGTGGAGATTGGAGTCATGTGACCATGAGCGGAGGGGTGACGAGGATCGTCGCGGCTGCCGGAAGCCAGGCGTGAGTCACAGACAGAGGGACCGGTGCTGCCGACACCTTGATCTCAGACATCTGGCCTCCTGGACCATGAGAAGGTACATTTGTGTTTTAAACCAGCCAGTCCGTGGTCCTTTGTCCCAGCAGTCATGGGACACCAGCACAGTGTGCCGTGGAGTGGAGAGATTTCGCATAAGGAATTGCCCACGTGGCTGTGGGCCTGACAAGGCTGCACCTGCTGCTGGAAACCCGGGGAAAGTGGATGTGGGATGTGTCGGTGTGAGCGCCGCGGCAGGAAGAGCGGGCGCCGCCGCTCCGGGCAGCTGGACAGGAGGGAGTGCCCGCTCGCTCTCTGGAGGGGGCCCTCTCTGTCCTTCTGACCGGCTGGCTGGGCCCACAGGCAGTGGGGAGGGGGCCGTCGGTGGCTCCGGACGTTAACAACACACTAGAACAACGCTGGACTAGATCCGGGGAGCCCACGCCTGGGCACATCGACACAGAAAACCAACCATCACAGCCAGAGGCCTAAGATCGGAATTACCAGGGCCCAGCTCCGGCTCGGGGGTCGGCAGAGATGGCCAGACGGCGTTCCGAGGGGGCGCGCCAGCCTTCGCCCGCCGCGAGTGGGGACCCCAACATCCCACAGCCTTGCGGGCACTTGACACTGTCAGACTTTTCGTTTTAGCCTCCCTGCTGGATGTGAAGCGGCATCTCATTGTGGTGTAAGTGTTTGTTTCCCTGATGATTACTGAGGCTGACCAGCTTTACACCAGTTTTACACCGGCCGTGTGGATGTCCGAGAGGCCTTCGAAGTACCTGTTCAAGTGTTTTACCCAATTAACAAAACAGCTATTTGTCTTTTTATTTTTTAATGGTTTTGTGGACATTCCTTATACGGTCTGGACACAAGGCTTTCGTTGGGAACCTCCCCACCAATCACTGCATACAGACGTGCGGGGCGCCTGGCTGGCTCGGTCCGTAAACACGTGACTCGTGATCTCAGGGCTGGGAGTTTGAGCCCACGCTGGGCATACAGATCGCTTCAAAGTAGAATCTTTATGGAAAAAAGCCGCGCAGCCGCGTGGAGTGGCCGTCGCCGCCTGCCCGTGGCGTGACCGTCACGCTCCTTCCTGACAGCACCTTGAGGAGCAGACGCTCTTAAGTGTAATGAAGTCCAGTCACTCATGGTGAGTGCCTTTTGGGTCCTCGGTAAGAAATCTCAGCCAGTGACAATATCTTGAAGAGATTCTCTTACTTTTATTCTAGAAGGTTTTTGGTTTCACTTTTCACCTTGTGATCTAGGATCCATTGTAATTATTATTTGTCTATGGTATGATGTGGGCATCAGGGGCCATTTCCCCACCAAAGCCAGCTGACAGACACGGCGGATGAGACGGCCGTGCCAGGCCATCCTTTCTCCCCGCACGGCCGTGGCCTTGGTTACAAGCCAGCTGATTCGAGGATGGGCTGGGGGGGTGCCTCCTTCTGGACCCTCTGTCCTGTTCCACAGGCCTGTTGGCTATTTCTGTGCCGACCGTCAGAGCCTCGTGCTCGCTGCTCAGTGAGTTCGCCTGCTCGCTGGAGCACGGGAGGCTTCTGGAAGGAGGCTCCGAGGCCCCCACATGTCCGCCCAGCTCGCTCCTCTCCTTTACAGAGAGTGGCGTCTCCACTGCGCGTGGCCTCCCCCGCGGAGTCTCTGCAGAACTCAGATGTCAGGCCAGCAGGGGGTCCATGGCCCTGAGAGCCAGCGGCAGCTCCCAGGCTGGAGCCCCACCTCAGACACCTTACTGAGGCCGAGCCCGCCTCCCGGAGGAAGCTGTGGATGACAGTGAGGGCAGCTCCTAGGGAGAGGGCATGCCGAGATCATCCCCACCTGCCACGCAGCGGTACTCGATGCCAGCCCTCTCATTCAGCCCCTCGCGGTCACCCAGGGCCAGGCAGGGGCCTGGTGCGCGCGCACAGAGCCACGGGAGCTCACACTGCCGTGCGGCCGGGGCAAGGTCAAGAGTGTGCACCCAACGGGTCAACCATACAGCGGGCAAGGGTTCACGGGAGCCCAGGAAACTGGAGAGGGGCTGCGGTTTCCAATAGGGCGCTCTAGACGACCTTCGAGCAAAGCTCCCCTGCCAGGGAGCCCCCGGCCCCAGGAGTCCCCGATGAGGGACCAAGTCAGGCAGGTGTGCTGGCGGGAGTCGGGGAGCATTTCAGGCGGAGGGGCTGGCACGTGCAAGGGGGTTTTGGGGAACAGAAGGTGTTCAGGGGGGCAGGAGGGAGGAGACCTGAGGCACGGGCTGGTCTCTGCAGACCCTGGGAAGACAGACCAGCAGCAGAGGCCAGTGAAGAGCTCTGAGTATGGGAAGGATGTGGTCGCTGCGGGGGGGCCTCCTGGGGCCCCCGCCCAGCCTGGGAAGGGGGACGGAGGGAAGAGAGGATGGCGCTCAGCCTGGACAGAACTGGAGCTGGACTGTGCATGAATTCTGAAACTCAGAGCCATGGCGGTCTGCCCCGGGTTTGGGGAGCAGAGCATGGCTGCAGTCTCAGGCCTGAGCTTGGAGGGCTGGCGGGGGAGCGGGCTTTGCCAAGAAGGGGTGCTGAGGACTGGCAGGCTTCAGGGAGGCTCAGGGGCCAGGGGGCCCCTCAGCAGGAGGCGGCAGGTCAGTGTGGAGATGTGAGAGCCACCCGGTGGGTGGCGGAGGCGGCCAGGAGCACGGCGAGCAGAGGTGCAGGTGAGGCCGGCCAAGAGGGAGAAGGGACGGCCAGGGAGGGGTGCGGCCAGAGAAGCAGGAGGGACACCAGGCCTGGAGGGCTGGGAAAGGAAGAGCTTCCCGGGCAGCAACAGGCTGGAGCAGGACGTTAGTGACACAGACCAAGCCCTTTCGGGTTCTGGCAAATTCATCAGACAAGTGAACCTGTGAGCACGGAGGGCAGCCCGACTCCAGGCTTCAGCCCGCAGACTGCTGCGCCTTCCAGCCCCTTCTAGGTCTTTCCCGGAACCCAGGCCCTTGCCTCCTCGGCTCCAGACACAGCTGTGCACAGGGCACACGCGGCGGGTGGGAGCTCTCTCTGGGCCTCAGTTTCCCCCTCTGTGCGCGGCCGGCACTGTTTGATTTCCCTCTTGAATTCCAGATGCCAGACCCGGCCCGAGGCTGCCAACACCTGAACAGGGTCCCCGTCCATCCCTGCAGGAGGGAACAGGTTCCAGAACCCCATTCTCTCTAGGATCTGGCAGTGCTGACCAGCACCTCTGGGGTGCCCCCTGGCCCCTGCACGGCCCCCGCCCTGGTCCCCGAGTGGCCTGAGCAGCTGACACCTTTATGGCTCAAGGCTTGTGCTCAGAGAGGTGGGTGTCTTTTAAGTTTCAGGCCCCGGATGGTTTTCGAAATGGTCCCAGTAGCACAGCAGAGCCTGAACAGCGTGGGGCGGGGACACGGCCTCGGTGGGAGCCTCCGGGGCAGCCCTGTCATCTCACAGGTGGGAATCGGAGCCAGGGAGTTTCTGGCTCTTGCACAAGGGCTGCTCATCTCTCCTGCTTGGGGGGCAGAGCAAAGACTGGGAGGGCTTCATGCAGACCCCCTTGACCAGCACGTGCTCACCACTGCCCCCGCCCCCCAGAACCACTCTTGCTCGACCTGAGACCCGAAGCCACTGCAGCACCGAGGCTGGTGCCCTGTTGGGGCCTGGGGCTCAATGCCGGCTGCGGTGCAGGGGGCCCACCGGCCAGCACCGCCCTGGCTCCAGGTCGAGTGAGCCAACTTTGACCGAGGTCAGGTTTCCCCACGTCTGGCCCACAGCCACCTGGCCCGTGCTCGACTCAGCACCTAGTGCCATGAACCTGCTTTTTAAATACAGAAATTGATGGAGGTGGGGGGCACCTAGCTGTGAGCTCAGTTGGTGGAGCGTATAACTCTTGATTTTGGGGTTGTGAGTTCAAGCCCCACGTTGGGCATAGAGATTACTTAAAATCTTTAAAAAAAAAAAAGAAATGGATATCAGGGTGGAGGGGGCGGTTCTTAGCTCTGTCTGCCCGAAGGGCCCAGGAGCAGTGCAGTTCCGGCAGCACTGAGCACACCCGGTGCCCAGACCTGTTTCCAAATTCCATTCTCCTCTAAAAGGAACAAGAGCCTTTTGGAGAAATGGCGGGTCCAGGGCTGGGGCAGGGAGTGCTCCAGATGAGCCTAGAGTACCTTGTGATGCCACAGAGGAAAGAAGCTTCCAGCTAAAGGGAGACACGTCTAAGACACTACTGCCAGCTCTGGAAGAGGAGATGGTAATGGACTGCCGACTTCATTTATGGGGTAAACAACCCGAGATGCAAATAGGCGGACGGATCCATAGATGGCAGAGGAGGGCGCCTGGAGTCAGCAGACTGGTGTCTGGCAGCCGGCACGCTCATCAGACTCAGGGAGGACTCAACATCAAGGTCTGCCGGTGGCGAAAGCCTGGCGAAAACAGCGTTATTTACACAGACTCAGTCTATCTCTTCACGATGTTTTGACTAATTATTGTTTATTCATTGTTGAAAAAACGAATCAATTAACTTTACGGTGGAGAAACTTGGTAGACGTGATCTTAACCAAGGCACACACTGGTGTCCCCTGCACTGGGACACACAGACTCCCAGTGCCTCCCAGCGCGGTGATGATTCCCCAGGAAGAACACGAGATGAGCATTTCTGAGATTTTCCGGCAGAGGGGCGGACGGAGCCTCCGCGAGGGAACATCAGACAGACCCAGACTGAGGGACATTTTACAAAATCACTGGCCGGTGCCCTTCAAAAACATCACAGTCGTGAAATATAAAGACCAGTTCTAAAGATGAAGATTTATTTATCCCTATTTTTAAGTAAGCTTGACGCCCAATATGGGGTTTGAACGCATGACCCCAAGATCAAGAGTCCCACGCTCTACTGACCGATCCAGCCCGGCTCCCCTCTATCCCATTGTAAACACTATTCTTGCAAGATAGTTGACATACAGTATCGTAGTAGGTGTAACAACATAGTGATACACATTTGTGCACATTATGAAATGGGCACCACCCTGCCCGTCACCACCCAGAGTTGTTACAATTTCAACAACTGCACTCCCTGTGCTGTTTGTTACATCCCTGTATCTTATTTACTTTGTAACTAGAAGATTCCGCCTCTCCATCCCCTCCCCCTATTTCGTCCGTGCCCCTTCTGGTAACTTCCCGTTTGTTCTCTGTATCTGTGAGTCTGTTTCGGTTTTTGGTTTTGTTTCATTTTGGTTTTTAGACTTCACCTTCCAGGTGAAATTATATGGTGTTTGCCTTTCTCTGACTGACCTACTTCACTTAGCTTTATATTCTCTAGCTCCATCCGTGTTGTCGCAAATGGCAAGATGTCATTTTTTGTGGCTGAGTAATATTCCAGCCTGTGTGTGTGTGTGTGTGTGTGTGTGTGTGTGTGTGTGTGTGTGCGCGCGCTCGCGCGCGCGCGTGCACCACATCTTAATCCACTGATCTACCCATGGATCCTCGAGTTGTTTTCATACCTTGGCTATTGTAGATAATATCACAACATAGTGATGTGTGGGTGTTTTCAAACTCATGTTTTTGTTTTCTTTGGACGAGAACCTGGAAGTGGAATGGCCGGGTCTTACAGTTCTCTTTCTTCTCCTCCTCCCCCGGCTCCTCCCCGTCCTTCTTTATTTGCGAGAGGAACAGCGCGTGAGCAGGGAGGAGGGGCAGAGAGGGAGAGAGAGAGCACCCCAAGCAAGCTCCTGGTCAGCACGGAGCCGGATATGGGGCTCGATCCCACCACCCTGGGATCATGAGCTGGGCAAAAATCAGGAGTCATGCGCTTAACGGGCTGAGCCGCCAGGCGCCCTGCGGATCATACAGTACTTAAATTTTTAGTTTTTTTCAGGAATCTCCACACTGTCTTCCACGGCGGCTGCGCCAGTTTATGTTTCTACCAACCGTGTATGAGGGTCCCTTCCCTCAACACCCTCACCCTGTGTGATAGCATCAGTCTGGCAGGTGTGAGGTGGCGTCTCATTGTGGTTTCCGTTGCTGTGCAGAAAGTTTTTTTTTCAAGATTATTTATTTTTGAGAGAGTGAGCAGGGGAGGAGCACTGAGGAAGGAGATAGAGGATCTGAAGTGGGTCCTGTGCTGACAGCAGAGAGCCCGATGTGGGGCTCACACTCACGAACTGTGAGATCATGACCATCAGGTGGGGCTCGAACTCAGGACCCTGAGAACAAGAGTCACATGTTCCACCAACTGAGCCAGCCAGGGGCCTCAGTGTGCAAGAGCTTTTAATTTTCATATAGTCCCACTTGTTTATTTTTGCTTTCCTTTTCCTTGCCTAAGGAGACAGATCCAAAAAATACCGCCAAGACCGAAGTCAGAGAAATTACTAGGTTTCTTCTAGGAGGCTTGTGGTTTCAACTCTTACATTTACGTCTTGAACCCATTTTGAGTTTATTTTTGTGTCTGGCGTAAGAAAGTGGTTCACGGTAGTAAGTACTTTTTAAAAATATATATGCATTTTTAATTTTCTTAAATTTTTAAAAAAGTAAACTCTATACCCAACGTGGAACTTGAACTTATGACCCTGAGATGGAGAGTCGCACACTCCGCTGACAGAGCTGGCCAGGAGCCCCCGGAGGATCCCTGAATTTGCTGAATTCCAAGGCGCTGAGCCTGACCCTCAGTGTGGAGCGCCAGCTGTCCCAAACCTAAGTGACAAAGCCACAAAGAAAGAATTGAATTCCGGATTGAGGGAGGCTCAGGAAACATGACAACATGCCAACACGCGCCGCTCGGACCGGCTCGGGGCCTCCAGGACACACTTTGGGGCGATCCGTGAAATCCCCCTGAGGCTCACGGCTGAAGAGTAGAGTCGGATCTGTATTAACGTCCTGGCCGGGACTGCTGTCCCGCGGCCACGTGGGGGCCGCCCTCGTTTTAGGAAAAACAGCTCAAGTGTGAAGGGATGATGGGCTTCATGTCCGCAACTGGCTCTCAAACGGTCCAGAACAATAGAATCAGAAAACATGGTAAAATGTGAAGATGTGGGGGATCTGGGTGAACCTAGGGAGTCTGGGGACCGTTTGCACAACTCCTCTGGAAGTTCCAAATCGCTCAAAAGTAAAAAGTTGGAAAAAGAAACCCACCCCGCTCAAGCCGTGGACCGGAAGGAGACACAGGCCCGACCAGGAGGGGCGTGGGAAGCGTGCGGACAGCCCTGAGCGCCCAGCAGTAAGAGAGCAGACAGCTGGATTAGAAAACGGGCGAGAGGCGGGAACAGACACCCCCCCGAAGCGCCTCTGCAGGTGGCGAGTGGGGAGATGTTCAAGGTCACCGTTCACCAGGAGAACGCCAGCTTGGCCGGAGCCGGGCAGCAGCACCACCAGGCTCGGGAGCCAACGCCAGAGCGGATGCGGGAAACTGAGTCAGGCGGCGGCGCGGCCTTTCTGGGGACCAGTTTGGTGGCTCCTTTAAACACGAAACCCGCAGCCGCCTTCCCGGCACAGTCTCAGGGAAGCCGGGCCTGTGCTCACACACAATCCCCAACACGAAGTTCGTGGCACCTGTAAAGGTCAAACCCAGGCAGCCGCACGATGACCCCAGCGCGTGAATGGCTGCACCGCAGAGCATGCCCGCACACAGCCTGGCGAAGGACATCACAAAAACGGAGACCAGCCTGCTGGTTGCGGGTGGGGGGTCAGGAGGGGTGGGAGGGGCGTGGGGGCGTCCCAAGAAGGTGGCACAAGGAGTTCCTGTGGTGACGGGGGCATCCGGGTCCTGACAGTGTGCGCCTGTACCAGGTTGTGACATCAGGTATCATTTCGCAAGATGTCCCCGCTCGAGGAGTCGGGTGGATGGAGGTGGGTGTCTCTGGGTTATTTCTGACATTACAGGCGAATCTCTAATTCTTTCAGAATAAAGGGCCAACAGCAGCAATAACTCCTGATACTTGTGTGTGTGATGTGATTTTATATCATTGCTAACTATAAATTGCTGTGCAGTATTTTTTGTTTACTTTGAGAGAGAGAGAGAGAGAGGGAGAGAGAGAAAGAGAACATGAGTCGGGGAGAGGCAGAGAGGGAGAGAGAGAATCCCAAGCAGGCTCCGCCCTGTTGGCACAGAGCCTGATGTGGGGCTCCATCCCACAAACTGTGAGATCGTGACCTGCGCGGAAATCAAGATGCTTAAACGATGGAGTCCCCCAGCTGCCCCCTGTATGATATTTATTAAAGACATTTGCAGACACAAATGACATTTTAAGTGTTTAGAGAAAAAAATGCCAGGTCCTGGCTGGAGTGCTCCCCGCTGATTCTGCCGCGCACTCAGAGAGCCGTGAGCCTCCAGGGTCTGCAGAGAAGACGGAGGCACAGCTCGAATTCCAGCCACTCCCAGGATTCACGGGTGTGCTGTGAGCACACGGGGGCAGGGAACAAAGGGGGACCCCGTGGGGACCGAGGGGAGGCCCCACGGAGGCCGCCAGCAAGGCCAGGGCCCAGGCCCCACAGGGCATCTGCCCCTGCTCTCACCTCTTGCCTCTCACGCGGCTGGGGGACCCCTTGTTCACGCTCGGTCGCAGCCCCCTCCGCAGCCAGGCCTGGCCCACCCCTCTGTCTCCCCGCCCAGCTCTGGCCCAGGGCAGGGGTGGTGATTGGGAAAAACCAGGAGAAAATCCCTCCTGCATCTTCGAGATGAGCTTCTCCGGGGGGCCTGCATCAGAATCTCTAAGGGGGCCCGTTGTGCGAGCTGCCGGGCCGCCCTGAACAAGAGACCAGACTCCCGGCCTGCGACCTGAGTCTGAAAGAGGCTGTCCGGGTTCTCCTGGGCAGGAGCGGGGTCAGCAGTTCGACTCCCACCGCCCCGGAACTCCCACGCGGGCGGGGCAGAAGCTTAGGGGACAATTCCTTTGTGCCGTAGCTTGGAAATAAAAGATGCTTACGAATAACATGGTCCTCTTTCCCTGAGGGAGCAGGTCTGCACCCCCGCCGTCAGATCGGGGCTGGGCCTCTGACCCGCTCGGCTCCGGCAGAAAACACCTGCCTGCCGCCCGGTGCTCCGGAGGCCCGGCCTCGGACGCCCAGCTGTGCGACAGCGTGGTGCCCAGGCCGCCAGGTGGCGAGGAAGCCGGCGCCGCAGGAGAGACACGGGCGAGACGACAGCCATGTGGACCGCCGAGCCGTGAGCGCGGGTGTTTCCGGGCGATCACAGGCCCCGGCCACCTCCGCTGTCTCCCAGCCCAAACCCCAGGCCCCGCGGAGCGGCCGCCAGGACCCGCGGTGCCGCGTCCGAATTCCGACTCCGAGAGGGTGGCGGCCCCGCGCAGCGCGGGGGTTTAGCCGCTGGGCCCCGGGCGTGTTCTCGGCGTCCGAGAGCGGGAGAGGCAAGATGCGTCCCGTGGGGGCTCCTGCCCCCTCACCTCCGCTTCTGTCCTGTGGGGCGCCTGGTCCGCGGGGCTGCCCCCGCCTGTGAGCCAACACGGTCACTCCAGGAGCCCCAACCGGTGCAGGGTCGCTGACCGGGAGGTGCTGTGAACATCAGAGAGGAGGTGACAAGCAGACTTGGGTGCAGGGAGGAGGCTGGATGTTCTCTGGGGCGCCTGGGGGCTCAGTGGGTTAAGCGTCTGATTCGGCTCAGGTCACCATCTCACGGTTTGTGGGTTCGAGCCCTGCGTGGAGCTCTGTGCTGATAGCTCGGAGCCTGGGGCCTGATTTTATTCTCCCTCTCTCTCTCTCTGCCCCTTCCTTGCTCCCACTCTGTCTCTCTCAAAAATAAATAAACATTAAAAAAAAGGAATCTGGACGTTCTCAGCACCCGGGCGAGGGGTCCAGCCCAGTGTGACCCCCCAGAGAAAGCAGGTGGAGAGTGGAGCGGGGCAGAGGGGACAGGGTGCGCGCAGAAAGAGGGAGCCAGGAAGGACCAGCGGAAGCAGAGGAGGAAGGGGATGCAGGAGAGCAAATCCAGGGAAGAAAAGGCGCAGAGGAGGCCGTGAAGGCCGTGCCCAGAGAGGGAAGGGCTGAGAGCCTTGGGGAGCTTCTGGAGGCCGAGGGAGGGGGGAGGAGGAGGGGAGAGGCAGGAGGAGGGAGGGGGAGAAGGGAGGCGGGAGGAGGGAGGGTGGAGGAGGGAGGCGGGAGGCGGGACGGGGGAGGGGGGAGGGGGAGGACGTAACTGATGGAGTGAGGGGCCCTCTGGGCCTGCGAGGAGCATCCCCAGGAGAGCAGACACACACACGCACCGAGGAAGAGAAGGCACAAGACATACAAATGCAGAGTTGTGTGGGGTTGTTTGTTTTTATTGTGAGCATGCCTCAGCCCCAACACAACAAAACAAAAAAATCTGGATTGTTTTCTAGAAAAAAAAAGAAGTCAAGCTGACTCAAGAAGAAGTAGAAATAACCATCGGAAGTTGGCAAGATGGTCAAGAGTCTATCGATGAAAATGGCACCAGGCCCTGGCGGTCTTCAGGCAGGTGCAGCTGTGTCCTCCCGGAGCAGCCAAGGACCATCCACGGAGACCCTCCGAGCGCGGAAGGTAGGACCCTGCTGGACTCTTCTACAAACCAACGTGGAAAAGCCAACCGAAACCTGTTTCGACCTCCTGTGTTCTCTCATGAACTAACTAAAACGTCAAAGTTTCTTTGTTGCTTTTTGTAAACTTCTCCAGTTCAAAACTGAATTTGTTCCTTTTCAATTGTTTTTGTCTCCTAGTACTTAAGGGTATACATTTTCAATTATTCCTTTGGGGAAGCCCACAGGTTTTGAATACAGTATCCTCATTGCGTCTTCATTTGTAAATCGTTTACAGTTGCTCTTCTGATTTCTCTCTTTAGCCGAGAGTTGTTCAGAAGGATGTCCTTAAACATCCAAGTGACTGATTTTTATGTAATCTTCCTCTTAACTTCTAAATGATTTCATTGTAGTCAAGGATACGAACTGTATGATTATCTCTGCTCTGTTAATCTATTAGATTTCTTTCTTCCTTTCTTCCTTTTTAAATAAGGAGGCTCCACACCCAATGTGGGGCTCGAACTCACAACCCTGAGAGCAAGAGTCCCACACTCTGCCAACTGAGCCAGCCACGTGCCCGAATCTATTAGATTTCTTTTGTGGCCCCATAAATGTACCACTTTTTGTGACTGGTCCATATGTGTCAAAATAATAGAGCCTCTTCTCATTGATCATGAAATTCTCTTATAGAATCTCTTGGATCACGCCTGTTAATTGTGTTTTTCAAAGCTCCCACTTTCTTCATTGCCTTTGGTCTGCCGGGTCTCTCAGTTTCTGAGACTGATGTGTTAAGAGCTTCTCCCGGGTACAGATTTGTGTACTCTATACTTTTTTGCTCACTGTGTTTTGAAGATATGTCGGTGGGTCCACCCCAGTTCACAATTTGTGTGGCAGCCTCTGTCCCCCTTGGAGATCGGGGTGTCCATGTGACCTAGTCCTGGCTAAGGGCAGAAACCTCTGAGGACGTCTCCTCCTAAAAATGAAAGGAAGCTTTGTGGAGCCCAGGCTTTACCGCGTGCCCTTCCCCCTTCCTCATTTTGGGAAACAGGATGTAACTGGAGGCGCCACAGCCGCTTGCAGCCGCGAGGACACAGCCACTTGCTGCCAGAAGACAGAATGTGAAGGTCGGACGATTTCCTCGGATTGGACTTCCAACGCTTGGTGTAGGAGACAAGCCCTTCGTGCGGGTCACGACCTGTTAAGTTTTCTGTTATTTGCAGGGTGCCTGGGTGGCTCAGTCGGTTAAGTGCCCGACTTCAGCTCAGGTCATGATCTCACGGTTCGTGGGTTCGAGCCCTGTGTCGGGCTCTGTGCTGACAGCTCAGAGCCTGGAGCCTGCTTTGGATTCTGGGTCTCCCTCTCTGCCCCACCCCTGCTTGCACTCTCTCTCTCACTCAAAAATAAATGAAAATTTTTAAAAGGGTTTTGTTATTTGCAACTAAACACCTATGAAAGCGCAGATACAGGTGGCAAAGCTCCGTGACGGCTCGAAGTGAAATACAGTGGACTTTTGGGAGTCTCTGTACATGCCTTTTGCTTGAATTCGATTTCTCATTAATATTACTGCATTTGTTCCTTTTTAAAAAGTTTATTCATTTTGAGGAAGAGAGAGAGTGTCAGCAGGGGAGGGGCAGAGAGAAAAGGCGAGAGAGGGAATCCGAAGCAGGCTGCACGCTGTCAGCACGGAGCCCAATGTGGGGCTCAAGCTCCCCAAACACGCGATCCTGACCGGAGCCGAAGTCGAGAGTCAGGTGCTTACCCGACCGAGCCCCCCAGGTGCCCTGCCTCCGTTCCTTTTTGTCAGCACTTGATTTAGCATGTTTTCTGTACTCCTAGGGATTTTTCTTTCTTTTTGTTGTGGTAAAACATACATACAGAATGCACCGTGTTAACCCTGTGAGTATGCGATTCAGGGACGTGGAGAACATTCCTGGTGCCGCACAACCATCACCACAGAGACGGCATCTCACGCTCTGGACTGCAGCGCAACACGCGTGTGCAAAAACACACCCGCGTCAGCGCCGGGTCACAGGGCCTTGGGCAGTGCTCTCCTCCGGCGGCCGTGCGGGGAGCAGACTCTAGGTCTCACGCCGGCATCGACGACGACGACGTTTAACGTTTCACACGACGTAGGTGCACGAGCACCAGGGCAGGCGACTGAAGTGCGGCAGTGTCTCCCGGACCGGGGGTCATGTGCTGGGACTCACCGGAGGGGTGCGGAAGGGCCGGTTCTGCCCCCAGGCCGGGCGAGGGGACGGCTGCACCCGGGCTTCCCACCCCGTCCAGGCAGGCTCCAGGGGCAGAACGGAGCACCTCCTCCGGGAGCACTCATGGAGATGATGGGCTTGTCCTGGAGTCCGGGAGCACGTGTCCCTTTGCATGTGTCGTGCACAAGGAACACATGTCCGCCCTGCCCGGGTCGGGCTCCAGCGGCAGAGGCACCGAGACTGGCCTGGGCTCTTCTTGGCACCCGGTGGTCTGTGGACCCCTTCTCGGAATCAGGCTTTAGAATACAGAAAACACAGAGGCTTATAAAAGAAACCAACCATGTTGAAATACAGTCGTCAAAGTCTATATGATTTTTGGATGTTTGGGAGCCACGTATATTAATATATCATCAAAACTGATATGTGTCTTTGAGCATCTTTATTAACACATTAAATAGCTACCAAAACTTGGAAGTACTGATGAAGAGAAACAGTATTTCAAGACATCTGCAGTCACTGCCGTGTGCTTTGAGAAGAAGTGTCATTTCAGTGACGTCTTCGTTCGTAACCCACGGAAACGCCGAGTTGCAGTTGGGAACAACAGAAAAGAAAGGCGTGGTGGCACCGTTCCTTCCGGGCTCCTGGGCCCTTGACCCCGCCCGGGAAGGTCCATGGGCCCCGGTCAGGTGTGGGTCCGCCTCCCTCACAGCACAGGTCTGGGTTTCAAACTGTGATGTATCCCAAGTGTCTCTGCCTTTGAATGCGTAACTCTAACTTGTTAGCATTTATTGTGACCCCAGCGCATGGAAACCCGGAGACCCGGTCCCAGGAGTTACTGTTGGGCTTTCGTTCGCCTGCTTCCCGCCCTCGCCCTCCCCTCCCACGCTCATTTCCGGTTCCTGTTCCTCTTCCATTCCAACCTTGTCTTCGTTCCAGTTTTTTTTTCCCTAATGGTTTAAAAGGCTGACGCCATATTTCTGTTCGCCCAGTGGTTACTTAAAAATTTTAGCACGCACATCTGAGCCTACCTTTCCTTGCCCACGTGGAGGACTGCTCCGTGTCCCGTTGTCCCCACGAACAAGACACATGTGGCAGTTTTAGCCCCTCCTCCTCTCCCCACCCTGCCCA
Source organism: Helogale parvula (assembly GCA_004023845.1). Taxonomy (NCBI): domain Eukaryota; kingdom Metazoa; phylum Chordata; class Mammalia; order Carnivora; family Herpestidae; genus Helogale; species Helogale parvula. The sequence goes on from PJEM01003989.1 coordinate 22,672, forward strand.
GGATGAGCTCATCTGGGTTTTCCTCCCAGACTGTTGAGAGTATTTTCCGGCCTGAGTCCTCGGGTAAAAATAGTTGCACTGACTCCTGTGGGCCATGGCTTCCTCTTGGACTCGTTTTTCGTTTTGCGAGAGCATATAATCTAGTAATTATGTCAGATAGCATTTGTTGGAAATAAACTCTCCGAACACTTGGCGCGACCCAAAAAAAGTGTTTGTTTTTCCTCCTCGCTGAATGGCTGTGAGGCCTGGCAGAGACTCAGAGGCTCAAATAATTTCCCCTCCAAACTGTGAAGGTGCCCCTGGATTGTTTGGAATCCAAAGTTGCTGATGTCTGACATCAGGCTTATCCTTTTCTTTCTTTTTTTGGAAGTAACATGGTTTTTTTTCCCCACTGGGAGCTCTCACTTGCTCCCTTTGTCTGTGCTCCAAAGTCCTGTCATGTGTCTTCTTCGGGCCGGGGCGGTTTTCCTGTATTTTTTGTTGAAGGCAGGCTCTCCTTCCAGTGTCTGTCCTTCGGAATTCCTTTTAAATGACTGGATGTAGAAAGCTGTGGAATTATTTTTCGTGCTTCTTGAGTGTTCTTCCTCCATTAGAACTTTTTATCTTCTCTGCGTTCTAGAGAATTCTTCAGCTTGACTTCCCAGCTCACCGGTTCCTGGCTCAACTGTTTCTGCTCTATTTCTTGGCCTACCTATTGAGTATTTTTTCCCCATTTTTAAAAAAATAGTCTCTACGCTGAACGGAGGGCTCAAACCCGCCACCCTGAGCGAGGAGTCGCTTGCACCCCCGACACGGCTGGCGGGGCGCCTCTGCGTATTGGTTGTTCCCATGTCCAAATTTTTTATATCCCAAGATAGTTGACTTCTGGAAAGTATCTTTTTAAACTCATTTTTTTTTCCACAACAAACATAGTTTTGTTGATTTTTCCTTCTAAATATGTAAATAATAAATTCTTATAAAAATTTGATACATAAAATTATTTTTTTAAAAAAGCAAAAATCATCTGAGGGTTTGCTTCCCCAGCTGCTGTTTTTATTTATTTATTTAAAAAAGTTTTTTTACGTCTTTGTTTTACTTTGAGACACAGAGACAGAGAGAGAGCAGGAGAGGGGCAGAGAGGCACAGAATCTGAAGCAGGTTCCAGGCTCTGAGCTGTCAGCACAGAGCCTGACACAGGGCTCGAACCCACAGACTCTGAGATCATGACCTGAGCTGAGGTCGGACGCTCCACGGTCTGAGCCACCCACGTGCCCCCTCCTCAGATGCTGTTTTTAATGGACAAACTCTCTTTTCTCTCTGATAGTATTACTGATGCTGTTTTATTTTGTTTTTTAAAGATTTTATTTTTAAGTAATCTCTACACCCAAGGTGAGGCTCGAACCCACAGCCCTCAGATCAAGAGTCCCGCGCTCCACCCACGGAGCCGGCCAGGCGCCCCTTGATGCTGTTTTAAACGTTCTTTGTGTTCTGGAAACTCTTGCTTCTTTGTGTGTTGGCACAAGCTTCTATATCTCTCACGGGCCCTGGGTCAAGTCCTCGAGATGGGGTAGGAAGCCCTACCTACAACGCGTGGCTTCCAGGGCTGTGGTGACTGTCCCCTCTCCAGCCACGGGAAAGGGAATCATGGGAACATGGCTCACGAGAGGCCTCCACGCTAGTGTGAACCCGGCACACGTTTGCTTCCCCCACATGCTGTCGGACAGGACTAGTTACCTGGTCACACCAACTGCAAGGGAACCTGGGAAATGTAGTGCAGCCAGGGGCCCAGTGGTAGACGGCTAGGACACCGCAGCCTTCTGGGCTCCAGAGGTCCATGAGCGGTGACCTGGCTTTCGAACCTTCCCACCCCGACCCCCCAGATGGCAGATGGCCCAGCCCAAAGCCCAAGTCTCTCAAATATGTGCAACCTCCCGCTGGGTCCAGCCAGGCACCTTCCTGGGCCATCTGCCAGACTAGCTGTCCAGTGATCTGTCCCTTGCCTCCTCCAATCTGGTCTTTCATCCGGTCTTTGCTGCACCCCCCACCCCCCACACTGCCTTTTGGCCGAGCTGTCTTCATGGAAGGCCCCCGAGCGACATCAGTCTGCTCTCCCACTGTCTGAGGTTATAAGGCCTTGACTCCTCCAACCCGTGGGTCCCAGGTCTCCAGGCCTCTCTGAGTGCAAGCTGGCCCTCGCTTTCTGGTAACATCACAGCGAAGCAGCCGGGACCTGCCGACACGCACTCCCGCTCGGGCCCTTGTCCATCCCGGCCCCAGTTTTCCCCAATGTCGCCGCGACATAACAAGGGAAAAGTTATTCATTCCAGCTCACCATATCCGTTTCCCTGTCGTCCACAAGGCAACCACTAAGCCAACACCACATATTTTAGGGCTGTGTCACACCCGCCCCCTGGGCACCCACTTCTGTATTAGTTAGGATGGGCGTATTAGTCAGCTGTTGCCACAGCAATGCTGCATAACAAACCACTCCAAAGTTCCATGGCAAAACAACAGTCACTGATGCCCTCACTCACAGAGCTGAGGGCCGCTGCGGGGTGGGTCCAGGTCTGCTCCCGGGTTCCCTCATGCCCCTGGGATCGGGGCTTCCCGTTAGCGCACGGCGGTCTGCCCTTCACTCTTCCACGGGCAGTCTTCTGCTGAACACGGCTGATGGTGCCATTGCGTTCTGTGCCCCTGCTCACTTCATACCTGCCAGGCACCTGCTGGCCAGAGGGGTCACACTGCCAAGTCCAAAGTCAAGGAGAAGGGTATATCTCCCTCACCCAGAGGCCAGGGCACGGAGGTAGATGTGGACTCCAGGGGCAGGGCAGCAGGGAAACAGGGGTCACAGGAGGCCCAGTCACCCAGATCCTGTTGTGACAACGTAAACAGAAGAGAAACTTCTTTCTGGAGAAGCCACAGAAAAGGCTCCAATATGGCGGCGGCCTTAATTCCTGCCTTTGTTCACAGGCCCAGACTGATGGCGACTCGCAGCCTTCGAGTCACCATTTAGGCCCACAGGAGGGGGCTGTGGCCGGCTGTGGGAGTGGCACCTGTCACATCTGCTCAAGTTCCACTGGTGAGGGCTGGGTGTCCTGGCCACACTCACTTGCTGAGGAATTTGGGAAATGGAGTGGAGGCCGAGCGCGGGGGACAGCTGCAGCCTCAGCCCCGCGCACGCGCCAGCTCATCTGCGGCGCTGGCTGCCTCCCACGGGGGACGGCGGTCCCCAGTCTGCGCTCTTCATTCGCCACGTTTCCTGCTTGTCCATCAGCAGGTTGTCGGTGGCCTCTTGCTATGTGGCGGGTCCGGCAGGCGGCTGAGGGCATCTGTGACCGCTCAGGGGACCCCTGCCCCTTCCAGGCAGTAATCACCAACAGGGTCTCTTCTCTGTCCGCTGTCTGTGGCTCAACACAGCCCTGGGTGGAGCTGTCCCCAAGGGAGCACCCGGACAGTTGCCCCGGCTCCCTCAGCTGCTGCCTCTGAGCCCGTCACCTGCCAGCACTTGCTGCCTGTGTGCTTTTGGCTCGGTTTCCCCTCTCAGGCCAGAGCGACCTCCCCCCACCTCTGTCTCCCCAGAACCCCTGGGGATTTCTGGCCCACTGAGGACGCTCCTTGTTCACCTGCTTATGAGAGATTTTTTTTTTTTGTCCTTTTCAGGCATTGAAGGCGGGCGGAGGGAGACTGCGAGGAAGTATCTAGACCATCATCTTATTCAGTCTCTGGTATCTAAACCCATCCAGGTCTCAAGACTTGGATGCTTAGTCCCTGGGAGCAGAATTTCCAAGGACAAGTTGACAGGGTCTGTGGGGGCAACAGGGGCTGGGCCCGAGGGGGCTGCTGCCGGCCTTCCGGGCCTGCCTCAGGGTCCCCTTGACCTGGAACAGGGAGCCCCAAAATGGGGACTTAGAGGTCACAGTCTTGTGGTCTTAGAAATGGAGTCGCATGGCGACTTTGGTGACACGAGCTCCAGTCACATGGGGACTGGGAATCCTCAGGCCAAACCCAACAAGTCCTGGGGCGTTTGTGACGTGGCAGGTCCCTCTGGCCAGCAGCACCTTAGGGAAGGTCCCCATCCCACCGAGGGGACATTCCCGATCTCTACCTCAGTGCTTTCGTCGGGAACCACCCGCAGACCGCAGGGCTCAGGATTCTGTTTGGGTTTGTTTGTGATTTCATTTTGAGATTTGGAAACCAAGGCAAGCCTGGAAGCCTCCCCGAGGCCCAGGGCCACGTGGTGGTCATCTCTCTGCCCCGAATGAAGACCAAGTGTGTTTACTTTTAAAGAAGATACAGGACTGGGGGGGG
>PJEM01003989.1:27058-64669 GCA_004023845.1 Helogale parvula
GGGGGGGGGGGGGGGGGGGGGGGGGGGGGGGGGGGGGGGGGGGGGGAACAAGGCGCAGCAGGCAGGCGGCTGTGCAGTCTTCAGATCCGAGAGGCCCTGAGTGCCGGTTCTTGGCGTCCTGAGAGTTCCCCCTCAATTCGCGCCAGTTCGGGGGGATGGGGGGCCACTCTTTATTCGTGGTGATCCTGAGAGCCGGCAGGCAAAGAGTGTGGGCCCAAGTCCCACCCCAGGGGACCCAGTTCAGGGCGGAGGCGCCTCTCAGCAGCACCCCCCTCGGGGCACTCTCGCTCCCTCCCGGAGGGCTGCATTTCTCTGCAAGTCCCCGGAGAGCCGCAGGCCGCCCCGGGCGCGCGCAGCGCATCGGGCTGCAGGCCCGGAGCCGTTCTGGCCCCAGTCCGCTGGGGCCTCGGGCTCCGGGGCCGGCGTGCGGTGTCGTCCGCTCCTCCGCACCGCGGGTCGCTTGGACGCGCAGCGGCGGCGACTTCGAGAGAGGAGACCCCCCTTGCGGGTGGCGGCCACGAGCCACCGGTCTCCGAGCCGACGTCCGGACCCCGAGCGCGAGCCTGCAAGATGCCGCGCGGCCGCGCACGGACGCCCGGGGCCCGGCACCGCCCCACGCGGCCCGTCCGGCCAGCCCATTGGTCCAGACGCGCACCGCCCGCGTGTCCGCGCAGTGCCATTGGTCCGAGCCCGCGGCCCAGACAAAGGGAGCGGCGGCGGCGGGCGGTGATTGGGCCGGGCACAGCGGAGGGGCGAGGCGCGGAAGGAAGGGGGGAAGGGGACCCCGCGTGTGGGGATGGGGGCGGGGAGCACGGGGTGTGCAGGGGGAGGATTCCTGCGCGGAGGCGGGGCGGGGGCGGAGCGGGGCGCCCCGGAGGGCGGCGGCCGCGGGGCGCGGGGTGCCCGCCCGCCCCTCCGCCCGCCCCTCCGCCCAGCACCCCTCCCGCTCCGGGGCTCCTGCCCGGACCGCGGCCGCTGCCGCCTCCTCGTCTTCCCCGAGGGCTCCACGGCCGTCTCCGCCGCTCGGCCGGGACCGCGGGAACGCGGAGCCCCGGCCGAGAAGGATGCGCCCGGGCCGGGGATCGGACCTGCGGCGAGCGCCCTTGCCCAGCGGCGGGACGCGCCTCTCCCCGGGCTCGGCGCCTCCGTTCGGGCCTGCGGGGCCGCGGTGACCCTCTGCAGGGACGGCGCGCCGAGAGGACGCGCGGGCCCTGCGCTGCAAGCTGGACGCCGCGCCCGGACAGGAAGCTCCTCGCGCTTCCTGGAGAGCTGACTCGGAGGGGTGCGTCGCCGGGGAGGGAGGGACGGGCCGTGGGGCGACCGGCCGGGCGGGGAGTGGCTTCTGGGGGCCCCCTAGCCAGCGGAGGGCCCGGAGGCAGCCCTCGGAGCGCCGCCAGGTACGTGCGTTTCCTTGTTTCCCGCGCGCCCAGAGCGCACCCGGGTAGAGAACGAATAAAAACCCGGCTGGTGTGTAAGAGCCTTTCGCCGCAAGCGTGTCTTTCCGCAGGGCCCCGGGCGCCGCCGCGCAGGGGGGACGCCGACCCGGATCGCGCCTGCGGCCCCTGCGGGGGGGCCGCCCTCCGCTGCACCTCGGGGCCGGGAGCTACTGGCCTTTTGGGAAAATGTGTCTTTTTTTCCAGGTTCCGTTTAATTCACCGAAGAGACCGCGAGCCCTGCGTCGGTCCCAGAGCTGGGGCGACGAGGCTTTGTTTCCTGTCGTCTCTTAACCTTTATCCCCTGGAAAACCCGGATTCTTTTTAGAACCGCGGTGCTCAGTTTGGGGGAGGGTTGGAGGAAACTCCCGATGGGGAGACCCAATCTCGGCCCCATGCTGGGCGGGCAGCTCCCGCTGTTCCGTACCGAGCCCCTCCTGGCTCCGGGAGCCCCGGACCTGGCGGTCAGGGTAGGCCCATGGGCTTTGGGGTTTTTTTGGGGGGGGGGATTATAGGGGAGGCCCGGTAGCCGTGCTGGGGCGGGCTCCTTCCCCTCCCCCATGCCCACGTCAAACAAAAGAAGTCCTCTGAGAATGGTTTTGGGGGGAGAGCTCTTCTCAATGTGAACCTGTGCCCCCCTCTCCCGTTCTTAGAATGGGACTGAGTCTTTACAACAAAGGGGAGGGAGGGTTGGGGAGAGTTGAAGGAAAGGGCGCGCTTTGATTTGGGGGACAGTTTAAGGAGAGAACGCATCGCTTTCTCCCCACTTTCCCACCTGATTGATGGGCTTTAGGTGATGTTCGGTTGGGGTGTTTTTGTTTGGAGACCGCAGTCTTACGTGGGAAATTGGAAATTCGGCCTCTACCCTGTGGGGGGAAAGTCCCCCATGGAGTGAAATGTATTCCTTGCCATTTGGGGGAAGGCTGAAAATTAGTAAGAGATTTAACGGTTAACGCAGATGGGGTGATTTTGTGCCCTTTTCTCCCGCTGGCCCCCAAAAATTAGAACAAAGGGCCTAGGCGAAAGGGGTGGGGGTTCGAATGGGGCACGCTGTAAAAATGCCTCCCCTCCCCGCCTCGTCTCGGTGGACACCCCAGTATTCCTGGAGGTCGGGCGGGAAAGAAAAGGAGGCCTCCGCCCAGAGCTCTGTCCGGCTACCTCGTCCCCGAGACCCTCCTCCAGGCCGTCCCAAGCCGTGGTGACCGGGCTGGGGAGAGGGGCCCCGGGGTCAGCAAAGGCCCCTCTTCGGGGCCAAGTGGTTTCGGTTTCCGCCTCCGCGGCCGGAGAGCAGGGCGTCCCCGCGCCCCCGGCGTGGCGCTCCTCGGCGCAGACCCGCATCCACCAAAGCCCGGGGATAAGACTCAACAAACCATAAAGGCTCCCGATTCCAGTAGAAAAGGCGCCGAAGATTTATGGCTCCCCGAATTCCCCACACTCTAATTATCCCCGTTTTTAGTTGACTTATGGGTGGTGACCACGAAAGTCATTTTCCATTTTAGAATTTTTTTTTTTAACATGAAAAATGCAAGTTTCACTCCTTTCTTACCCGCTTGGGCGGATCTTTCATCTTGTGGGAAGAAAACAAACCGGCCTCGCTCTGCTTTCTCTCCCACCTCCGCTGGGCACACCCAGCCTCCCAGCCCCCTCCACGAACCCCTCCAGAGCACTTTAGGGGAAAGTATTTTTTCTTTCTCCCGCCGCCCAAGGGCATTCACAGGGATTCCTTCTAAGGACCCCTGCCTGGTGTCCCCTGGATGCGCCCCCGACTGCGCAGGCCTCGGAACCCCGCTCCGGGATCGCGGCCCCCCACCCTAGGCCAGTGGCCGAGGGTGAGCCGGGCCGGAGAGTGGGTCCCCCACGGTCCCAGTGTGCTCACCCTTCATCCTCCACCTTCCTGGGGACCCAGGCAGGGTACGAGTCTGGGGCTTCGAGAGGCCCCCACTGTGCGGGGGGGGGGGATCCCCACCGGTCCCTCGCCGCTGCCTGGTGGCCCCATCCCCCATCCTCCCTTTGTTTGCTCCTCTGGACACTGAGTTGAAAGTGGCAGGAACAAAATAATTAGATGGAAGTCAAAGATTAGGCGGGGTGTGCCGCCGCCGCCGCGAGGCCTGGCCGCCGCGCCGCCGCCGCCGCGTAAATCTCCGCGGGCCTGACAGCCGCGGCCTCGGCTACCTGGGCGTTTCGAGCTTCGCGATCTGCCCCTCGCCGTCCCCCCAACACCCCTCTTCGGGAGCGCGCCGGTGGAGGGGCCTTGGGGGCCCCGACTCCTGCCCAGCGCACGAGCACCCTGGCCCCGGCCTGAAGTCGGTTCATTCTGAGAAACGGATGAAGGTGTCGCAGGGGGAGGGTGTGGTCTGGACGGCGAGGGCCCGGGACCCCGACCCCCGTCCAAGAAAAACCGCACGTACCCCCCACCCGGTTTCCCAACCAAATTGATATAATTAGGGTGCCGCACGTCCCCTGCTCCGCGATGCCGAGGAGGGTGTGGGGTGGGGACGCAGATGGCTTGGGGGCGGATTAACCCCTCGTGGACGACTCCTTTGTCTGGCCGGGCCACTGCGGACACCAACCAGCCGGCGCGCCGGCCCGAGGGCCCCGCACGGAGCCGGCGGGAGCGAGCGCGGCTCCCGAGGCCCTGCTCTGGCCCAGGTGTGCCGACTGCGGGCGGGGACGCTGGCCGTCGGTTGGGGCTGAGCCACGAGGTCCCAGCGCGGGGACCAGCGGTCGCGGTGTCCGGTCCTCCGGGCCCACGTGCGCTGCCCCCGGAGCTGCGCCCTAGACGCCTCCAGCCACCGGCCGAGAGAGCGTCGAGGAAGTCTTGGCCCGCTTCGATGGCTTTAAAAACTCGAATTAATTGGTAAAATAGTAACCGCGCTTCCCAACACAGAGAAGAGGCCGAGGGGGGGAAGCCTTTTTTTAATTATACCCCCTTGTTGTGGCGGTGGTGCCTGACCTTTTCCTACTATTAAAAGAAATGTTGCCACATTTAATTTTTGTTGCTATGAGATATGGAGAGGGTAGCCCAACATTTTGAAGTAATTTGATAAGCCTTCAAGTAGCAAATCCGAAAGGGAGGCTGGCGGCCCAGGTATAGTTGCTTTATAACCTGAATTTACAATGAAAGCATTCTCCTTTATGGATATAATAGATTAGATTTCACAACTTAATTCTCCGGAATGGCTCCGTTTAAGGGAGCTCCGGCTGATTTTATTACGCCAAGCCAAATTGGATGTTTGTGGTCTTAACGAAAAGCGATTGTGACATAAAATATATAATTTTTAAAGTAAAAAAAAAACAAACCAGCGGGTTCGACCCTGTCCCCTCCTCTCTCCATCCGTCCGACTCGCCCCCGGCTCCCCGGTTTGGGAAATACTGAGGATTGTTGGTTGTTTTCTGCCCCAGAGACCGGCACTCACCCCCGCGGGCGGGGGCGCCAGGAGCCACCGGCCCCGCGTCCCCTGCGGCCTCCGCGCCCGGCGCCGCCGCCCCGCGCGGGCACGCGGTGCCCTTTCCCCGGGAAGGCGCGGGGCCGCCCCTCGGCGTCCTTCGAAACGTCGCAGTTCCGGGCACTGGCTCCGCAGTGTCGGGCCATCGGAGCCTCGGCGGGGCCGGAGCGTCTGCCCGGGACAGCGGGGCCCCCGCAGGACCCTCGCGGGACGGCGGGGACGGAGCAGGCTCGGCCTCGCCACCGCGCCCTCCCGGCCGACCGGGGCTGGCAGCGCCCTCCGCGCCCTCCGCGCCGGACCCCTGCGGCCCGCGGGGAGTGGGCGGCAACCCGAAGAACTTTCCAGGCCCAGGCGGCCCCCGCCTCTAAGCCGACGCCGGAGCCCACGCTCCCTGCACCCCGCGGAGGACGGCGCGGCCCGCGTGGCGCGCGGGGGACCGAGGTGCGGCTGGGGTCTTGCGGCCCCGCCCGGGCCTGGCTCGCCAGCGCCCGCGGCCCTTTCCGCTGTCACTTCTGATTGAGGTCGGGCTCTGCTTCCCCGGCGGCGGCGGCGACATCCTCCCCTCCCCCTCCCCCATGTGTCGGGTGCTTTGTTGAACACCGAGCGAGCCCCCGAGCCTCCCCGGCGCGCAGCTCCCCTTCCCGGGTCGGCCGGCGACAGCCCCGCAGCACAGGCCGTCGCCCGGGGGTGAGGCAGCCGGGCGCGCGCCCCGGTCCTGGGGGCGGCGGGGCCGCGAACCCGCACCGCCCCGGCTGTGCGCGGCTGGCGGGTGTGGATGCCGGTGCGCGCGCCTTAAATTAGATCTTCGCGGCGCCTGACCTGGTTTTTTCCCCCCCCCCCCGGCCCGATCACGGCAGCAGCTGTTTTCTCCAGAATTTCTGCTGCTGGGGGAGGGGCGTCATTATTATTTTTGGGGGGTTGTCACAACCTCCTGGAAAAATTCCCTGGCCTCGGAAAGTGTAACAATAGCCCGTCGGATTTCTGGAGGAAGCGCCGCCTCCCCGGCTTTCTGCTGCTGCGGGGACCTCCTCTAACAGTGGGGACCTGCCCTGCCCCTGCCTCAAACCCCTGCTGAGTCGTCAGCTCTGGCTTCAAAATCTACCTACCCTTGGGGGCCCCAGCCTCTGAACTGGGGAGAAAGTGGCCTTCTCCAACCCAGGAGATCCTGGGGGGACGAGGTAGAGCCTTCCCACCTGGCCTCTGACCAGAGTGTCCCCTCCCCAGGAATCACTCCTGTTTGCTTTCAGGGTCAGTGATAGCCCAGAGGCAGTTAAAGATTAATGGGTTTGGGGCCCTGGGGGCCGGGTGGGGGGCGCTTGGGATGGAGTCCGGCGGTCCGTCCCTCTCTCACTTGGGCACTTAGGCTGTACCCCAACCCCCAGGTTGAAAGCAGGGTTTAAGAGGACCGCACTTGTGTGTTCACCGGAGCTGCTGGGGGGAAGGGGGTAGATTGGGGAGCTAAGTTGCCAACTGCAGCCTTTACTGGCTTTCAGCTTCACCTCTGCAGACTCCTGGTGCATAGTGAAGAAAGAGGAGGGGGTTCTGGCCCTCCTGGCCGAAGAGGCCCAGGGAAGTGGCCATGCCCACGAGGGGCCAGGGAAAGCCAGGCTAGCCAGCTGGTCTCGTGGTGTGTGGCTGATCTGGGCCTCCGGTATCAGCCTTGCCAGGTCAGTCCCATTCTGCTTTTCTGTCACTGGGGCTGAGTGGGGGGGGCTGCCAGGACCCTTAAACAACCGTCTCTTGCCCTCCCAGGTCAGGAAAGAGAGTGGGAGGTCTCAGCGCACACCCCTCCTTCCCCATCCACGGAGGTCTGTCTTCCCAGGACCCCCAATGCATCACTCGGGAGGCGGGGGCTCTATCTGGAGCCTCCAGGACCTTCCCGAAGTCCCTCGTTCTGCCCATAAATTCATGTGTGCTTGCGTTCCGCCAGGTGCGCGGACGTGACATCCAGCGTCCCCCGGTCTGCGTGGACAACAGGAGCTGAACTTTAGTCTCTAGGCAATTAAGGCGGCAGGACTATACTTCATTAATGGTTGTTATGCAATAAAAGCGATAAAATGGCCCCTACTTACGATTTAAAAATGCAATTTATTTTAATTTACGTTTTTAAGTACTTCTAGGGTTTGATGGGGGCAGCTAGGGGGTCGCCGGAGGGGCCGCAGCCCCTGCACTGGAGGAACACGGAGCGGAGGCGCCGAAATTGGCTGGGGGCAGCAGGAGGCACAGAGGAGGCTGCGCCCAAAGGCCTTGGCCTTAGGCTGGCGGAATATTCTGGGCTGCCTTTCTAAAAAAGCAGTGAGGGGCACCGGGTGGCTTGGTCTGTTAAGTGTCTGACTTCGGCTCAGGACAGGATCTCCGGGTTCCTGAGTTCGAGCCCGGTGTTGGGCTCCCTGCTGACAGCTCAGAGCCGGGAGCCTGCTTCCGATTCTGTGTCTCCCTCCCCTGCTCAAGCTCTGTCTATCTCTCTCTCAAAAATAAACATTTATAAAAAGGTTTTTAAAATAAATTAATTAAATAAAAAATAAAAAAGCAGTGAAAAGTCACTCTGAGGCCTTGTCTTTCTGCTCCTGGGCGCCGCGGAGCCGGCCTGGGGAAGCATTCCTGAGCCAGATGTCTGGAAGCTTTCTGGGCAGGCTGTCCCCCGGGGGCCCTGGGACCTTGGGTACAGGGGTACCCTACCCATCCCATGGGAAGCAGGGTGGGTTCCTCGGGTCCAGAAGCAGCCTGCTGGGTGCTCCCCCCACCGCCGGGAGCCCTACTTTGGCTCAAACCCCCTTCTCCTGGCCTTGTGGGAGGATCGCATTCCCATTTCGGAAGCCTCTGGAGGCCCAGCGGCCTTATCTGCACTGCCAAGGCCTGAGGGCCAGATGCCCCTGCAGGTGTGTCTCCTTGCTTTCCTACTGCACCCCTGCACACCGTCCCCGGCCCATGCAGACTGCAGGGCAAGGCCAGAGCCGCCCGGGGGACCCACGAGAGGTGGTAGTCAAGGCTACCGGAGCGGAACCCAGCATTGACGTGGAGGGGCTTGGCTTTGCACAAAAGAGAGAAAGAGAGGACGGGTAGGACCAGGACTGGAGACCATCCGGCAGGCCATCTGAAACCCTGAAGCACTCTGTGGCCCTGGTTGTCACAGGATCCAAGGCCACCAGCTCCTGCCGTCCAGACCTGCTGCTAAACTGTCAGCTTTGTCGTTCACACGTGCACACTGAGAGGGCCCAGGCCCCCGCCCAGCCTGTCACCCAGGCCCCCCCCCCCCACGCACACGCGCACACACGCACATACGCTTCAGCAGCCGCCGTGGCCCAGAAGAGCAGGCAGCCTTGCCCACCTGGCCCTTGCTAGCAGCCGTGGGTGGGCAGGGGCTGGGGGTGGCCCTCCAAGCCCCTGAGGGTCATGGAGTCTACACCTGCTCCCCCACACGCCCCTCACAAGGACTGTCCTGGGGCTCTGCCCGCCTGTCCCTTTTGCTCTGGACCCTCAGCTTGCTGAGTTAATCGGCAGACTTCCCCGGAAGTAAACGTGAGGATGGAAATTCATAATTTCCCTGGTGCTGAACTGCTTGCTAATCATGCCAGCTGGGAGGAGGGGGCCTAGGGGCACCAGGACCCCGGAAAGCCATTAGCATGAACAAGGCCTTCTGGGGGGCAGGAGACCCTCGAGCAATTTAGGGGCTCTGCGGTCCCAACGCTCAGATGTAGCCACCGCAACCGTGTGGGTGCTTCGGAGAGCTTTGAGCCATCCCTGCACCCCACCCCCACCCCGGGTCTCTCGCTGTGTGACCCGGGCCTAATGGGTCTTCTGGGGTGCTCTTAGCCGGGGTCTCTTACAAGGAAGAGACCTTCACTAGAGAGGGGTGGGAAGAGGGGAGCCCAGACTGGAGTCCAGAGACCTCCAGGCTGTGGGTGGCAGGGGCTGGGTGGTTGGAGACCAGTGACCATGGGCTTACTGGTCCAGTCAAGGCAGAGGGTGCCTGGTGCTTGAAGACCTCGCCCCCGGACCCCCATCCTATAAAAAGGCAGCGCCCCTTTTCTTGCATTCAAGGGCTCGGGGCTGGACAGGGCCTGTCCTGTTGGGGTGGCATGGGGGGTGACCACTCCCACAGAGCAGGCCTCTGCTCGGGCCTCCGCAGCCCCAGGAGTGGGGAGGGCATGGTGCCAACAGCAGGGTCCTTAACGGCCACTGTGCTGGCTGCTCGGCTGGGCCCCCAGGACCTTCTGAGAGCTGTGGTGATGCAGGGCTGCTCGGGGTCCCTGGTGAAAACCAACGCCCAGGTCCTACCCTGGAGAGCGGCCTGGGAGGCGTGGGTGTGACCGGCAAGCACCCTGGACGGTTCTGACCCAGACAGGCCTGGATGGGCCGCAGGTCAGTACTGGGAGGTGGTGGGCGGGGGGTGCTTCTCACACAGAAAGCATTTGTTGACGGTGGACGGACTGTGGGGGGGGGTGAGGTCTGCCCGGCGCGAAGGTGGTTTCCTCGGCCCTCTTGGGGCGCACGCTGCCTGCTGAGACAGAGCTGGCTCCGCTGGAAGTTTTCCTCCAGGAACCTGAGGTCAGAGCGCACTCAGAGGAGAGCAGACAGGGGTAGGGGGTTGGGAGACAGGGCTTCCCGGCCTCTTCCCTGCAGAGACACGAGAAGGCCTCCGCCCCGTATCCGGGGTGAGGGCAGGGAGGGCCTGGGATGTGGCCCACCTCGAAGTCCAGCCCACCAACGCCTTCATGCTGCCAAACTGGGACCAGAATGGAGCCGGAGGGGCCAGGAAACGATGGAGGGGCGGGTGGTGCTGGGCGGCAGCGAGACCCAGCAAGGCCCCCTTGTGCCCCTGGCCTGGGCTCCCGGCCGGCTGCCTCTGCTGACGGGCCTTCACTCACCTGGCAGGTGCAGGGACCAGCCACTGCTATCTCCCCCCAAGCGGCGCTGGCCTTGGTGTGCTTTGGGTGGCTCGCCGCACACCAGCCCCGTCACCCCTGTCACCCTGGCGGAGCGCCGGACTGCTTGGTCCAGAGGCCACACGGACCCGGGCTAGGAGAGGGAGAAAGAAGAAAGGAACCAGCTCTGGCCTGCGCCTGCGCTCCCTGCACTTACAGCTTTGTCCCTGTGGGTCCCCATGGCTGCCCTGCCATGGACATCACATTAAAGTTGAAGACCAGAGGCACAGAGAGGTTCAGTAACTTGCCTGAGGCCACACAGCAGGACTTGAGCCAGTTTTGTCTGACTGGGAAGCCTGCCTTTGTCCAACACATGACGTACTGAAGATTAATTAAAATCAGCATTGTGGCAGGGCACCCGATGGGTCCCTCCTCCTACTGGGCCTGTGTCTCTGGCCCTGAGCCGCACAGCTGACCTGGCTTCCTAGGCTGGGCAGGCCGGGTGGGCTGCTTCCGAGGGCAAAGAGGCTCATGCCTCGCTACACAGCTCTGGGGCCTGGAGTGAGCCCCGGGTGTCGAGGGGCCCGGGGAAGGCTCCACTGCGGGGACATCGCTAGGAAAGGGGGTACCATCCTCCAGATGGACCACTCTCTGTCCCACAGACCTGCAGCGGGTGCCCCGGTCAGGTCAGCACAGGAGCCCCTGCTCAGGGCCACTCCTGCACCCCCCGCGCCCCCGCCCCGCCCCGCCCCCCATGACCAAGGCCTCAGTGCACAGGCTGGGCACGCCTCGGTCACTGCTGGTAATGGTGTCCCGGCCTCGGGACAGCTGGGAGAAGCCTTGACGGGCTTCGGGGTACTTTGCAGACATAGCCATCTTGGCAGGGCGCCCGCCCTGAGGACGCCCCCGGGAGCCCTGGGGTGGAGGTGAGGCAGAAGCATGGGAGCAGAGGGGTGCAGGCGGGCTCTCTCCTGCCCACCCCTAGCCTCTGGTTACACCAAGTCCTGCTCATTCTGCCTCCGATGTCGCGTCTCCAGCTCAAAGGCCCCCCTGTCAGCCTGGTCCTTTATGCATCACTGCCCCACTCTGCCCTCCCTGAGCCTGCCTTTCTCCCCACTGGTCCTCATCCATTCGAGACCCACACGCAGCCAGGAACCTTGACAATCCGCAACCCACCCCCAGGCTCCAGGCCTAGCGGCTTCTGTCCTCCCCGGCCCCTTCCCAGCCCCTGGATGACCGTCCCCATGTCGCACGGTGGACATTCAGAGGGCGGGGTCTGCAGGGGAGACCTGAGAACTCGGGGGGACAGCAGAATGCACCTCTCTTTCCTGACAGGTGAGCGAACGGGCCCTAGTGGGGGCCACTGGCCCTCGGACCCCCATCCTGGGGCTTGGGATCTGCTGTTTGGTGATGCTTTCATTGAAATGGAATCTGGTCTATGCTTGTTTATCAATTTGAGCTGCAGGCCTGATGGGCGCCGATCGTAGGCACTGCCCCACCTGCAGTGTATGCCGGTGGAGGGGAGGGAGGGGTGGGGAGGGGAGGTGCTGAGGACAGGAGGGGTAGAGAGGGCTGTGCACCCCTCACCCCAGCTCAGGCCGCAGCTCTCACAGCTCCTGCCCTCCCTGGGCTCCAGGATGCCCTCTCTCGTGACCCCCCTCCCCAGGAGAGTGACGTCCCCAGCCCTGCCACTCCTGCACCGGCGTCCCCACACCTCCCTTCAGGGGCGCCCTTCCGGGGCCCTGCAGATCCGTTGCGCACGCTGAGCTGATGGCCTGGAGCCCGGTGACTCCCTTCTCTTCCGGCCCGGCACCTTTGGGAATCAGTCAGAGAAAACCTTGGGAAATCAATGATACCCTCCCTCCCCAGACCCCTCATCCCTCCCCGCTCCTTCCTGGGCCCTGGCAGCGGCAGAGCCAGGAATCTGGGCTGCCTCCGCCTTCCTCCTGGACGCTCCTACCCTGTGCCCGGGGGCCCTTGGCCCACATCCTTTGATCCTCCTTGAGACCTTGCTCAGGGTAAGGGTGTGCAATCCCGTCTGGATTTCCCTGATGCCGCTCGGCTCCTAGCCCTTTGAGGAGCCCTGGCCGGAGCCCCACGCCCCTCAGTCCTCAGGCACTCGGCCCCTCACTTCGAGCCATCCCAGGTCCTCCTGCCTGCTCCCTGCGGGCCCTCAGCTCAGCTCAGAGGTGACACGGCAGGCAGGTGTCACCCTGAGGAGCCCTGGATCCACATAAGGACAGATCCTTGAGCGACGGAGGCGGTGGGACCTGGGTGTGGCCGACAGCGCCCTTGGAGCCCCTGTGGCGGCAGGTGGGAGGCCGGGGGCGTTTCGGAGACGGGCCTCAGCCTTGACCTACACACTCCACCTGTCAGAGCCTCAGTTTCCTCCAAGTGACTCGCAGTGTCACCCGTGTGATGCTCTTGTGCAGGATGCTTAACCGGAGCTGAGCCACAGGGAAGAATAAAGAAAACTCCTAACACATGCTTCAGAGCAGCCGCTCTGGAGGCTTTCAGAAGGTCGGTGGTGGAAAGGACGAAAAGGTGTGGTGCCCGTTTTCCAGGAAGGCAGGTTAAAGACGGGGGACAAGTGATCGCAGTGCCCGAGTAGGGTCCTGGACCCCGGGATTGGGGGTCTGCTGGAAGGGATTGTGGGCAGAAGCGGGGATTTTGTGTAGGCGCAGGGTAGGACCTAGTAGTTGGTGCCAGGTTCGCTTTCTGGGCGTGATGATGTCAGAAAGCCCTTCTTGGACAGGAGATGCCACCTGTGAGATGCCTACCCGTTCAGGGCCCAAGGATTTTGGAGCGAAGGTCACAGCATCTGCGACTCACTCCCACAGAGCTCAGCAGTTTTCTATAAAGGGAGGCGAGGGAGCGGACGGCACGGCAGGTTTTTAAAAAGAGCCGCCGGGGGTGGTGCCTGGCTCGCTCAGTCGTCCAACTGGCGCGCTTTCTCCCTTCCTCTCTCTCTTTTGAAGTTTATTTATTTATTTCGAGAGAGAGACAGAGAGAAAGAGAATCTCAGGCAGGTTCCTCACTGTCCGCTCAGAGCCTGATGCGAGGCTTGAACCCACACTGTGAGATCACGCCGTGAGCCGAAGTCGGACCCTTCACCGACTGAGCCCCCCAGGCGCCCCTGACTGGCTCTTGATCTGAGGGTCACGGGCTCAAGCCCCATGTTGGGTGTAGAGAATACTTAAACACACAAACACATTTTGAAAAATTAAAAAAATGAAAAGAGCTGAGGGGCACCGGGGTGGTTCAGTCCATTAACCATCAAGATTTCACGGTTCCCAAGTTTGAGCCCTGCGTAGGGCTCTCTGCTGTCAGCACAGAGCCCGGAGCTGCTTCTGATCCCGTGTCCCTCTGTGGCAGCCTCCCCCCCACTCATGCTCTGTCTGTCTCTCTCAAAAATAAATAAACATTTTTATTTTTAGGGGCGCCTGGGTGGCTCAGTTGGTTAAGTGTCCGACCTCAGCTCAGGTCATGATTTCTTGATTCGTGGGCTCGAGCCCCGCGTCAGGCTCTGTGCTGACAGCTCAGAGCTCGGATTCTGTGTTTCCCTTTCTCTCTGCCCCTCCCCTGCTCACTCTCTGTCTCTCTCAAACATAAATAAACATTAAGAAAAAACAATTTTTTTAATTAAAGAAAAAGGAAAAGACCTGTTGGTTACAGAGTCGATATCCACAAATACACTATATGTGTATGTGTTTCCACCAAGATGTGCCCCGGGGCCCTGGGCAGCTCCTGGCCGGCCGGGCGGGCTGTGCGGGTCCTTGCTCTGCTTTCTGCTGCCTGCAGTGCGTGGGGGCAGGGGTCCTGGTGCGTTTCTCACACCTGACAGACAGAAGGGCCTTCGTGCTCCCCAGAAGGCACCTGACGGGGGGTCACAGTCATTCAAAGTCCTGTCTCAGATACGGACACCAGCGACCTGTCATGAACTCATTTTGATTTTATTTTTTAAAGATGTTATATTAAAATTTTTTTTAATGTTTATTTTTAATTTTTTTAATGTTCATTTATTTTTGGGGGAGAGAGAGAGAGAGAGAGAGACATCGGGTGTGAGCTGGGGAGGGGCAGAGACAGAGGGAGACACAGAATCCGAAGCAGGCTCCAGGCTCTGAGCTGTCAGTGCAGAGCCCGACTCCGGGCTCAAACTCATGAACCATGAGATCACCACCTGAGCTGAAGTCAGACACTTAACCAACTGAGCCCCCAGAGCCCCTAAAGATTTTATTTTTAAGTAATCTCTGCCTCCAACATGGGGCTCGTACTTACCACCCCGACATCAAGAGTCGCGTGCTCTGCTGACTGAACCAGCCGGGTGCCCCTTAACTCTTTCCTAAATAGGATGCTGAGGCCAAGAAAGACTAAGGTGGGGACACCGTGGCTCAAGTTGACCCAGACCTCCCTGCTCACAGGGCCACGGCACTCGGCACACCTCGCCTGCCCCTCGCAGCGACACGGGCAGAAAGGTGTTATCCTGATAAGTGAGAAAACTGGGGGAGCCGGGGGGGTGGGGGGCCCGGGCCGCAGCCTCAGCCTCCCTGCCTGCTTCTCCTCCGCGCCGGCCTCTGGGGGCTTCGGGGACGAGGTCCTCCCCAGCCTCCGGCTCCAGGCCGGCAGCTGCCCAGACACCTCCCCACAGGGATGCCCTCAGATGGCGCCCAGAGCACAGGCACCCGAACCCTTGCAGGGGGGCAGGGCCGCTCCCGCCTCGGACGGCTTCGTGGGGGCCCCGCACGGGCTGGGTCGGTTGCTCATGCTGGCCAAGTGCAAACCACACAGGAGAAAACCGGCTCAGAGAGGGTGCGTGGCTGGTCTGGCCGATGTGGACCCCCCCAGAACTTACACACCCTGCACTCCACAGCCCCGGGCAGGCTGCTCTGCGCCACTGGGGCCGAGGGTCCCTGTCCCTGTGAGGAGGGCCCAATTAGCCCACTGAGGCACGGACACCCCCGGGGCCCTCTGCATTTTCATGAGGCAAGTTGCACCAGGGAGCCTCCTTGGCTGCCTTTGCTCATCGGAGTACGGGGGTGACTGCAGCCTCTCTTCTGCCGCTCTGAGCCCCCAGTCGCCTGCAGAGCCCCACTCAGGCTCCCCCGTGCTGCCGGAGGCCCAGCTCACCAGAGTTTGCCTTTCTTCCTCCTTTGATTTTTTTTTCCTGTGTGTGAGTGAGATCCTGCACCAGTGAGCGACGGGCCTGCTGGGGTTGCCAGAGGACCCAGGCAGGGTGGGGGCAGAGGCAAGGAAGGGGCTCTGGGTCCAGCCTCCAGGCCTGGCCTGTCCACTGTCTGCAGCCTCTCACCTCCTGGGGGCCCGGGAGCTCCAGGCGCGGGGAGGGACAGGCGGCTGGCTCCCCAGAGCTCGCATCACAGCCTCCGCCTCCAGGCTGGCGGTGGCCCCAGGCCCACCCAGGCGCAGCCAAGGATTATCTCCCTCCACTCCTGGACGCACCTTGCCCACGGCACCAGGCTCGGCCTGGCCCCCTCCAGCCAGCAGCACCCCTGCATCCGAGTGCCCATCCCTTGGCAGTGGTCAGCGGGCGCCAGGCAAGGACCCCTGTGTCTCTGATGATGGGTGGGCCTGGAATGCAGGACTCTGACTGCAAATTCAGACCCCAGTCTTTCTGCGGCACTTGGGTTGGGGGCTGGGAGACTCTAAGCCCCCTGCCCTTCATGTGGGTCTTGCCCTCCCCTTCTCAGGACTGCCATCACCATGTCGCTGTGAGGCCAGAGTATAGGAGTGAAGTCCCCCGGCCAGAGAGGGAGGCGCGCAGGGGAGCTGGGCCTAGGACAGCGCCCTGCTGCAACCCAACAGCGGCAGGCACTGGCCGTCTCCCACACTGTTCCCCACACGGCCCGGGTCCCATGTCTCAGTCCCCCAGGCCCCATCTGCATGGCCCGGCCCACGAGCCTCTGCTCTTTGCTCTGCTGGGAATTTGTTCCCGGCCCCTGATCACATCTCCTTTGTGAGGCCCCAACAGCTCCCCAGAGAGGCTGGGTGTCATTGTCGCCTGGGCCAGGCAGGACAGGCCTCTCCCCCCCCCAACTGGGGGTAGAAGAGGGGAATGGAAGAATCAGGTGCTACTCCTGGGTGAGGCTGATGGGTTCTCAGGGCAGCTCGCGAAGGAGGGCTTCCCTGGGAACGAGCCCGCCCCACCCCGAGTGGTCCCCGCCCCCTCCCCCTCCGCCAGGGAGGAGGTGCCCCCAGGGCCTGGAAGCCTAAGCCCCTCTGCTCCAGGTCAGAGCAAGCGATGGGGGTGAGGGAGGAGCCTTCTGGGTCCCCTGTGATGCTTGTTGAGCAGCAGGCCCCCCCCCAAAGCCCCATGCGGAGGCTCAGAGAGACACGCAGCTCTCTTGAGGCCACACAGCTAGCTGGAGCTGGAGCCCGATTCCAGGGGCTCCCCGCACCCCAGCTAAGTGTCCAGGACTGAGCCTGGATCCAGGCCAAGGACTGAGCCTGGATCCGGGCCGAGGACTGAGCCTGGATCCGGGCCAAGGACTGAGCCTGGATCTGGGCCGAGGACTGAGCCTGAATCCGGGGTGGGCCTGGGGAGCCGCAGCTGCGGTGTCCGTGTGCAGAAGCCGCAGGACAGGGCTCGGCCGCCCTGGCCCCGGGCCTGTGTGGGTGTGGGAGGGAGGCCGCAGCCCAGCCACACCTGTCCCCCCGCGGGCCCCGGGGTGGGGTTTCCCATCTGTGCTGGAGCCTGGTCAGGTTCCTCACTTCACCCCGGGGCAGGGCGCAGGGCACATGGGCCCCGGCCAGCTATGAGTCACCGCCCAGCCTGTGGCCCGCCAGCCAAGGCTCCTGCCAGACAGGAAAAACCTGCGGGGAGGGGCCAGGATCCTCAGTGCACCTGCAGGCGGGGCTGGGTGGAGGGGCTCCCTCAGGCCCCATGGGGCGCCCCCCCAGCCCGGCCCTTCCCCTGCTCCCCCCGTGGCTCGGGACCAACCAGGCCCCTGCGTGCTGGGGGCGAGAGTGCACATCCCAAACCCGAGTCACAGCGGCCGGACTGTCCCCAGACCTTGTGCCACCGCTCATCCCACACACCTCCTGGAATTTCACAGGCGTCTTTTTCTACCTGATCTTGTCCCAAGCGTTAATATCTGTGAAATCGAAGGTGTGATGTGTTAGTTGTTTTTTCTGACACATGTAAAAGAAATCACGCATTTAAAACATTTTTCTGGGGCCATCTGTGGATCGCGTCAGGCAGTCCAGCCTGGGGGCAGGCCGATCCCTCCTTCAGCAACGCGGGGCCCAGAGGGGGTCTGGGCAGCAGTCGGGGTGATCTGGGGAGGGGATTTCCCAGGGGACAGCCCCAGAGCAGGGAGGCCGTGGCCCTGAGTCCAGCGAGCCCCTGGCCTCACCTTTGACAGGCCTGGACCCTCAGAAGCGGCCTCTAGGCGGCTGGGGTCCCCTCGGCCCTGGGAACGGTGTGCAAGGCCACACGGCCCCCCCCCGTCCCCTGAGGTCACCAGTTTGGGCTGCTCCCCTCATCTCCAAGCCCCCCCTCCAAGCATCTCTTCAGCGGCCCTGGGTGGACTCCAGTGAGCTCCTCCATCCCAGGGAACCCCAGTTGGGAGAGACCAGCATGGCCAGACGACTAGCTTTGTACGGGCTCTGAAAAGTCAAGGGGAGACGCACCCCCTTGGCTGGGCCCAGGCCCAGGGCCAGTGCTTCATGCTGAGGACCAAGGCAGAGTTCCTGGTGCCCTGCTGGAAAAGCCAGGGTGAGGGCGGAATGCAGAGGGCGCCCCCTGCTGGCCAGAACCGCAGGACGCAAACAGCCTCCTCCCCTGGGCGGCTGGCCAGCCCCAGCTCCCTTCTGTCACCCAGGCTGGATGAGCCAGTGGGTCTGGCAGGGAGGAAGGGGGGAGGCCCGTGCCCTCTGCTCTCCACCTTCCCCCGGGGCCCCTCCTGCCCTCCTCCAGGCTGCCAGGTCTACTTCCCAGCCGGCTGGGAGGCCCACCCTGCCCGGCGTCCCTTGGGAATGGTTTAGGGGGAGTAAATGAGCTGGACACAGCGTTGACAGAGTCCCTGAGGCCCTGCGCCCGGTCTGGGTGGGCCAGGGCCGGCCTGCCTTGGCCCATCTTCCCCTGAGGGAGGCTGGGCATCACGAGGCTGATGTCACCAAGCGCTGCTGACTGCTGGCTGATGAGGGGCTCCATGCAGTGCCTGCCTCCACACTTCGTGCCTCCTGACGGGGGCATGCTGCTCTATCCACCTTCGACAGACGGGGAAACTGAGGCACAGAGTGAGGAGCCTCCGCTGGGCTGGGCTGGGCAGGGCTGGAAGGGAGAGTGTCAGAGCCGAGACCGAGATGCAGGCTGGTCCACACTGCTGCCTGCAGGATCCTCCGCTGGCCTGGCTCCCGGCTGCGGCTGCGTGGCCACCTCCCCCGCCTGCGGCAGCAGCTTCCCGACATCTCCCACCGGCACAGATTCACCACAGGCCCACGAGGGAAGGGAGACGGAATCTTTCTTTTTCTCTGAAGATTAAAAATGTGTTGAAAGAGGAAGGGGGGGTTGTAGACCCAGCCGCTTCTGGGTCCACACCCCTAAGAACCAAATGCAGGCCTTGAACAGATGCGGACACCTGTGCTCGCAGCGGTGTCACCTGTGTCTCTGCAGAGGAGCCACAGTGGGGCGCCCATCGCGGGGGCAGACGAGCAGGTGTGTCCTGTCCACGTAAGGGACTTGGCCTCGGCCTCAAGAAGCAGTGACGTGGGGCGCCTGGGTGGCTCACCCAGTTAAGAGTCCAGCTCTTGGTCTCCGCTCAGGTCTTGACCTCGTGGTTCGTGGGCTCCAGCCCCACATGGGGCTCTGTGCTAATCGCTCACAACCTGCTGGGGATTCTGTCTTCCTCTCTCTCTGCCCCTCCCCTGCTCAGGTGCTCTGTCTCTCTCTCTCTTTCTCTCTTTCTCTCTCTCTCAAAAACAAACAAACAAAAAGGAAGGATCAGAGTCCGCACACACACCTTAGCACGGATGAACTTGACGGCATCATATGAAGCAGAAGAATCCAGGCAGAAAAGGGCAAATGTCCGATCCCACGGTTATGAAATGTGTAGAACAGGCAAATTCATGGAATTAGAAAGTAGTTTGGAGGTTACCAAGGGCTGGAGGAGGGGGGTGGGGAGTTATTGCCTAACGGAGACGGCGTCTCTGTCTGAGATGACGGCAAGGTTGGAAATCCGTAGCGCTGACAGCTGCAGACGGTGCCAAGGCACCGAGTTCTCCACCCGACAACGCTTACGATGGCTGATACGTGTTATGTATTTGGTCCCAGTAAAACAATGATTTCAAAGGGAAAGGGCCCGGTGAGAGGCACGCAGGGGTCCCGGGGGCCTCCCCCTCCCTGCGCCGGCCCCCTGAGGTCAATGTCCTGAGCCCACCGCCTTGGTGACTGTCTGACAGATGAGCCCGGCTTAGCAGGAGGCCGAGGCAGTTCTGTCCGCCGTGTTTGCTTCAAAGATGGAAGGGACGGGTGAAACCATCCGCACAAATGCAGACTGCGCATCGGCCATGGGGACCCCGCGGCAGGGTTTTGGGGTGCGCCGCTGTCTTCTCTGTCCGGGCTCCAACCTTCTCTGCCAGCCGCTGCCCCCTGGAAGCCAGTCAGGGGCCCGCCCTCGGCCTGCGGGCCGCTGCAGGGACGGGAGCGAATTAGGCCCGTGTTCCGACGCTGCCCGCTCTGCGCCGTTGGGGGTGCCACAGCCTCCTCGGGCTGCTGAGTCTGCGGGGGCGCCTCCCGCGTGACGGATGATGGTCTTCGTGACCTCTCCGGGACGCGGCTCCTCCTGCTTGGCATTGGGATGACTCCGCACCTGCTGTGACAAAGCCTCCAGTGTCACTTCTCAGGCTTTACTGAGTCCTGTTGGAGGGGCTCAGGCTATGATCCAATGGGCTGCGTTGTCTCCAAGCTGTGCAGCCTCAGGGCAGCTGCGTAACATCTCTGAGCCTCATTTTCCTTACTAAAAAGTAGGATAATATCCACATCCCAGAAATGTGAAAATTAGTGTAGGAAAAGCGTTTATCTGTCTGGCACCCTAAAACGGAATATGACCTCTCAGAGGAGGGTCGTAGGTGAGGCTCTCTCTACGTCATGGGCTGACTGGCACCCCACTCCCCCCAAGAAGAGAAGTCTGTCTGGAACATTCGAGCGTGACCTTATTTGGAAAAGGCGTCTTCCTCAGGTCACGCTCACACAACCCACTGAGGCCGGATGTGCGGAGCCCACTGCTCCGCCATGTTTCCTGCCTAAGACACAGGTCACCCTCCGGGCCGAGTGCTGGGACCACCGCGGGGCCGAGCGGGCTCCTGGGCGGGACCCTGACGCCCACTGCTGCAGTATTCCGCTTGGCGGCCCCCCTGGAGCTCGGGGCCG
This sequence comes from Helogale parvula, assembly GCA_004023845.1. Classification (NCBI taxonomy): domain Eukaryota; kingdom Metazoa; phylum Chordata; class Mammalia; order Carnivora; family Herpestidae; genus Helogale; species Helogale parvula. The sequence goes on from PJEM01003989.1 coordinate 47,190, forward strand.
GTGGTCCGTCTGGCCGGCAGGCGGTGTGCAAGGGACCAGCAGGGCACACGGTCCTCAGAAGAACCAGGCCACCAGCACGGGCCCGGCGCGTCCACACGTCCAGGGTTCTCTGTGGGCCTTCGTCTCCTCCTTAGCTCACTTCAGTGTGGGAGGAATCACTCAGGTCACATGGACCAGAAGGCTTTGGTGGCTTTGAAGGTTGCTGTGTTATTACCGCAGTGTGTGTACGAATACCCCTGAAGGGACCAGTCTGAGCCTGGAATGGACGGGGCGGAGAGAGGGCGCGACGGCTCCCTGGGCCCTCAGACCCCGGGCAGAGCTTGGCTGACACGCCTTCGGCCCCAGCGCGGCCCCAGCTCCCCGGCCAACCCTCTGAGGCGCGGCTGGGCCGCGATGTGAGGGACTGGTCCTTCTGGCTCTGCCCCCCAGAGTGGGGTGGGGGTCCCAGAGAGAGGAGGAGCCCTGGCGGGTGCCCCCCACCTGTCCTGACCGTTCTTGCCCCCGCGGGAAGCAGGCCCCAGCGGCGGCGGCCTCGGCCTGGGTGCCCGGGTTGGCGCGCCGGGCTGCCCAGCCCCACGGGCGTGGAACCGATTTATTCGGTAGCTTTGCTGCTGATTAGTTGCAGGTGAGTGGATGACACGTGGTTCGTGTTGTAACAATATTTTGGGACAATTAGATTGAAACCACATTGTCGGAGGCTTGCTGGCAGCTCGCCCCAGCCCTGCACTCTGCGTGCCCTTGGCGGCTCCTGGGCTGGCCGGGCCGCCCCCGTCCCCGCCGGGGCCCCAGGGCCCCCCACCGGCGCCCCCGCCGGCTCTCCCCACTGGCCTCCTGCTGACCTCAGCCTCCAGTTGCTCCGGAAGACAAGTGCTGAGTCTTCCAAGACCCTGGGTGGGGCTCGAGTGGGACTGCCAGGCTGGACGGTCGCCCTTCCCACCCCCCAGACATGATCTCAGCACATCCCTGCCCCTGCCCTGCTCTCTGCCCCAGCCGACGCACCCCTAGACTGCATGCTCCAGGACAGAAGTCCCAATCCCAGTGACCCCAGAGTAGGAGCGGCAGCAAAGGCCAGGTCGGCCCAGCTGCTGGGTGGAGGTCCTCCGTCTCACCCCCGGCCCAGCACCAGCCCGGCCCTCTCACCGCAGGGGGCAAGGGACCGTACTCCCTACACACCCCTGGGAATGTGCTGAGGGCTCAGGGTCCAGCCCAGAATGGGTGGGGGCTGCACGGGGACCCCTAAGGCCAGGCCCAGGCTTAGGAAGGGGGCGGCTGACAAGCTCTGAGCACAAGGTGGGCAGAGTGGGCCCCACGGCCTGTGCCCCTCTCCTGGAACAGCCAGCAGCACCCCTGGGCAGGGCCAGGGCAGCAGTGACGGCACCTGCACGTGGGGATTTTGCCTCCAGACAAACCAAGTCCACTCTGAGTCTGGGGGCTTGTGCAGGAAGGGAGGTGATGGGGTGGAGGTGTGGCATCAGGGCTCAGACCCTTTCCTCCCCTTCTTATTTATTTATTTATTTATTTATTTATTTATTTATTTATGAGAGGCAGAGAGAGGCAGTGCGAGGAGGGAGGGTCAGAGAGAGAGGGAGGTAGAGAATCTGAAGCAGGCTCCAGGCTGAGCTCTCAGCACAGAGCGCGATGCGGGGCTCGAACCCACAAACTGTGAGATCATGACCTGAGCCAAAGCCGGATGCTTAACTGACTGAGCCACCCAGGCGCCCCCCTTTTCTCCCTTCTAGAGAAGCTTGGGGGTCCTACTTAGGGCAACAGCCCTGGCCCAAAGCATTCTGGGATAGCCTCTGGGGTGGGGGCCAGGCTGGGGTCCTGAAGTGGGGGTGCGGTGGGTGAGGGGCACTGGGCCCTACTTCTGGGTCCTCAGACAGGGGTGCTTCTGGGACCAGGAAGCTTCAGCCTGCTGGTTTGGAGGGGTGCCCCAGGGGCCAGACCTGTGGCCCAGGCACCTAACGGCCCCCCAGGACCCCTGCAGGACGGGACGGTGTGGGGCGCCCCCTCCCTCTGCAGCCGGCAAGAGAACTGTAGTAAAGAGAGAATTTGCTCTTCGCACCAGTTGACTGTTTATGGGGCTCCTGATTTAATCTAAATGAGGCCCGTTAGTTCTAATGCTTCCTGCGCACTTAAGAGTAATTCTTCCGACTGGGATTTTCCTGGAGCTCTGCTCACCTCCCCACTTCACCCCTGCGCTTCCTTCCCTGGGACCCCAGGCTCTCTGTCCAGCCTTCCACTGTGGGACGCGGCCAGTTCCGGGGAACAGACACAAGCACAGCTCTGGACGTTGAGGCCTCGCGTGAGCCTGATGTCCCCGAGGCGGGGCCCACCGGCAGGTCCGCGGCACACGGGGACACACGGCTCCATCCTGGGAGGCCTGGCCTCGCTCTGGGGCTGGAGGCTTGGCTCTGTGGAGGCCACTCTGGCTCTGGGCCTTTCCCCCCATGACTGTTTCTCAGAGTGACACTGCCCGGTCTCTGTGTCTGTGTCCTACCACAGCCCCTGTCCTGGCCCAGGGATGAAGAGGGGCGAGCGTGAGGGGCCAGGGGATGGCCTACGGCCACGTCCTGCCTGGTCCCTGTCCCGGTGGGCAGGAGCCTCTCAGAGCCCTCCTCCCTGGGGCTCTGCTCTACTTCCGGAAGGCACAGTGAGGACAAGAGGCTGGCCCAGCAGCCCCCTCTCGGGGTCTCCCTGGGGGAGAGCTCCAGGCCGTCTGCAGCCCCAGGGCCCAGCAGGGAAAACACATTCACAGGATTCCCGGAGGGCAGAGCGAGAGAGGCTTGCTCCCTGGCTTTAGCTGTGGCTTCGAGAAGGGCTGGGAAGCATGTGCCGAGCACCCTCCGGGGCTGAGGGGATCCAGCCTGGGCCCCCAGCCCCGAAGTAGGAACCCCTGAGACCCACCTTGTCACCAGACCCGCGGCACTGGAGCTGGGACTGGACTGAGGCCCCGAGAGCCAGGCCAGGGTCCCCTCACCCCACCCCCGCGTCGGCCATCGCGGGTGACATGCGGGGCTGACGCTGGCCAGCGCCCTCCCCCTGGCACGCAGACCCCGGGGGTCTGGAACCCTGGGGAGCACTGCCGCTCAACCTAAGTGCTCCTTCCGCCTGCGCCCGGGCAGGGTCTCCGAGGGTGGGCTCTGGGTCTCACTCTCGCAGAGAGCGTGGGGCTTGCCTGAGTCGGAAGGGCTGAGGCCCACTCATTTCCTTGTGGTTAAAAAGTGAAGCCCCAGGGGCGCCAGGGGGGCTCAGTCAGTTAAGCCTCCAACTTGGGCTCAGGTCATGATCTCATGGTTTGAGGGTTGGAGCCCCGCATGTGGCTCTGAGCTGACAGCTCAGAGCCTGGAGCTGCTTCTGATTCTGTGTCTCCCTCTCCCTCTGCCCCCTCCCCCCACTCTGTCTCTCAAAAATAAACACTAAAAAAGAAGAAGAACGAAGCCTGGAGCTGGGGAACTAGATCTACACTTGCAGGTCAGAGAAATGAATCCTGAGAACTGGGCACCGGAGCCCCCACCCGGCTTTGCGGGGCTAACGCCAGGGCCGGGTGTGATGGGTGCACCCAACCACCCTCCGTGTGTCCGGGTGCTGGCTCTCCACTCCTGGGCGCTCTGTGTGAGGCCGCTCAACCTCTCTGTGCCTGTTTCCTTGTCTGCGGGCAGAGCTGGGGCAGCCCCCACCGCAGGGGCTCCTGGGAGGGTCCTGTGAGCAAGCACCAGGGATGCCCTCAAGGGCGGGGCCTGGCACCGTGACGCCTGGTGCCCGCTCGTCCTGGGAGTCCGAGGGGCTCTCGCCATGGGCCGGTGGGCCCGGGAAGGGCCAGCCTGCACATCAGACCCTCGGGCTTCCTCCTAAATGTGCGTGGGGGGCCACTTGCACCAAAAAGATGTGCCCAGAGCTAAAAAGGAAGGCGCCTGGTCCCCGCCGCCAGCTCCTAGCTCACACCAAGCTCTAACCCGAATCTCTCTTGCCGTCTGAACCCCGCCTTGTCCTACAGACTCTTTTTTGCTAGAAAGTTGGTATCACGCGCCCTTCTGGTGCCATGACTGCAGGTGTTCGTGGGCAGCACCTTTCTCCCGCCAGCTTGGGGCGGTTTGTGGCGGGGGAGGGGAGGCGGGACTCGGGCAGGGGTTGTCCTTGAGTGGAGGAAGGGGTGGGGTGGGGGCACTAGGCTGCCCAGGGCACCTGCCACCATGTTAACCACCTCCGCCGCCCACAGCCTATTCGGGGAGCAGGCTCACCCCCACCCCCCGCCCCACCCCCACCCCGCCCCCCCCTCCCTGATGGAGCAACCGACACTGGGACACTGGCTGCTTCTGGTAAAATCACAGACTCTGGCACTTACTTCCGGTGGACTCGCCCCTCCCTGTAAGCTAGCCACACTTGAGGCTGGACCCCTTTCCCTGTGAGCTGCGGTGTGTTAGGAGGTGGTGTCCACAGGAGGCGTGTGGATCTGGGGGAGCCCACGTGGGCGGGACAGATGGGGTCAGAGGGCAAGGACGTCTGGAGGAGCCCCGGGCAGAAGCAGAGGCCGGAGCCGGGTCTCTGGCAGTGGGTGAGCCCCCGGGACAGGCCACTGGGAGAGGTCTCAGCAGGGGCACCGGGCAAGGGACTGGGGTCCCGGAAGGCCAGGCGCCCCCATCAGAACCTGGCTGAGCCGGGGCCACACGGACTACTTTGGGCCCTTGCCAACCATCTCACATCAGATGATCTCGAGAAGTTTTGGCCCCTGGCTTTGCCGGTGCCCTCCACCCACCTTCCTTGTCTGCCTGGTGGGTGCCCCCACTTCACACCCAGGGCGCTCCCGGGGGGGCACAATGGGGGCCCAGCGCTGGAGCAGGATTCCTGGGGGGCAGAGGCTGCTGAGACCCGTCTGCCCACCGCGCCCCTGGGACTGCACGTGTGCTCCGGGCTGAGGGCCAGCAGAGGTCCCGGCGCGTAGGTGCCTCCAGTGTCCCCAAGTGTGAGCATTCATCAGACATTTCTGAATCACATTTCTGGGGGGATGAGGGCGCACCTGCCCCCGTGCCAGCCCCTGTGAGCGCACCTGCTCGGGATTTCCTTCATCCCCTCTCACTCCTGCATTCTGGGGTCCCCTCCCAGGGGCCCTTGTCTGAGCCCTGCTCAGGGGAAAGCCCAGGGAACCCGGCCTGGGCCGGCCGTCACCAAGGACGGCAAACACAGAGGCCTGATGCCCTCCCAGCTCTGGAGGCCCAGATCCGGGCTGGTGTCGGCAGGGTCTGTCTGCTCCCCCGTGGCTCTGAGGGAGAGCCCTGCCGCACCCCTGCCCCATTCCTGGGGCCCCCGGGCCATCCCTGCCTCCCTTGGCTGAGGCCGCATCCCTGCAGCCCCGCTGGCTGTACCCGCCCTTGGCTTCTCCTCCACCCGAGCGAGGTGCACCCTGTTCCTCTTCCTCAAGGGACACCTGTCATTGGCTTAGGGCTCACTTGTTCCAGGATGTCTCCTCTCGAGAGCCTGACCTGAGTTGCACCTGTAAAGGCCTTATTCCACAGGAGGCCACGTTCTGAGGCTCTGGGGAGGGGGGTGCACCATCCGACCCACTGTAGTGAGGGACCCGGAAACACCGCTGTCACAGCATCAGGGAGTCGTTGGGTGGCAGCTGACCTGAGCTTGAAGGAATCGCTCAGCAAAGCAGATGTGACGAGCGGAGGGATGAGAAGAGAGGGCTCCTCCGGGGGAGGGGGCTGGCAGTGGGGGGGCCCCGGGCCAGGGAAGAGGGTTGTGGAAAGGAGTCCAGATCCCCGACTGGACATGGCGCAAGGTGCCTACGGCCGCATCCGTGTGCCAGGAAGAGGGAGGGACAGATGTGGGGCTCCCTGAGCCCTGGCGGAACAGGCAGCTTTGGCTCGCTGGTCAGGGCTGACGTGACGGGGACCTCACTCCGTGTCCGCGCTGAGCAGCCTCTCTGGCCCTGCCCCCTGCACACGGGCTCGCTCTGCCCGGGCCTGTGGCTTCCATTTGTGACTTCCAGCCTCCTCCACCTGGGGTTGGCGCGATAGAGACGGGACGAGCTGTGCAGACACAGGACAGGACCCGCGGCGTGGGTCTTGTCCCCCGTGGGCACTGATGTCAGATCCTGTGCTGCCTTCCAGTGAGCCCCCGGTGGACCCCGGCCTGGCCGGAGAGGAGGGAGATGGGGATCTGTGAGCCCAGGAAGGGGTGCTCCGGCACTCTGGAAACACCTGGGGGTAAGTGAGGATCCGCCTGAGGGGCCCATCTATGGCTGCGGAAGCCATCACGACCCGGGTCTAAAGGGAAACCGATAAAACCCAAAACCACCAACAGAAAGAGAAATTTATTACACAGAATGTTTGAAATTTCTGCATGATAAAAGCGTCGTTAGTAACACATGTCAGAAGGCAAGAGGCTAATCAGGCAAATGCAGGTGGGAACCGCCAGGAGATGCCGCCACAGCTGCCGGGGCCGCGCGGAGCCGGCGGGTGGGAAGGCCCGAGGCCCTGGCCCTGCGCTCACGCAGGTGAGGACACGTCTCCACACGCAGCCTCGCGCTCAGATGCTCACGAATAGCCCCAGGGTGGAGCAGCCCGCGGTCCGGCCAGGCCGCGGTCACTACCCGGTGGCCGGCGGGTGCACACAGCGAACAACCCGCGTGAGTCTCAAAACCGTTGTGCTGCGCGGATGGCGTCCGGCTCGGTGCGTTCCGTATGATTCTGTTTATATGAAATTCTGGAAAAGGCAAAACCATTCTGGAGTGACAGGGAGGGAATCCGTGGGCCCTGGGACTGCCATCCGGTGTGAGACGGATTGAAAATGGCCTGGAGGGGGGGCCTAGGTGGCTCAGTCAGTTAAGCGTCGGACTTTAACTCAGGTCATGATCTCACGGTTCGTGGGTTCGAGCCCTGCCTCGGGCTCCGTGCTGACAGCTCAGAGCCTGGAGCTGCTTTGAATTCTGTGTCTCCCTCTCTCTCTGCCCCTCCCCTGCTTACACTCCGTCTCTCTAAAATAAACAAACATTGAAAAAAATTAAAAGAGAAAGGAAAAAGAAAAGGGGCCTGGAGGCACGGTCCTGGGGTGCTGGAATGTTCTGTCTCCGTTGTGATGCCAGTTACACACCTCTGTACATTTGTCTGCGCTCATCGAACCGTACGCTTTAAAATGGGGGCCTTTTATTATTACCTGAGTCATATATTAATAAAACTGATTAAAATAAAAACCCCACGGGACCCGGGTTGTCCCCTGTCAGGTGACGAGGCCGTGGCGGAGGCGGGATGGAGCACTCACGCTCCATGGGGTGTCCGCCCGCAACTGTTGCCGGGCAGTTTGCAATTACAATCAAAATTGGAAACACGCTTGCCTTTTCGCCTAGCAGTTTCTCTTCCAGGAACTGTATCTTGCAGACGCTTGCACAAGGGCACAAAAATGTGTGAACAGAGATGCCCTCTACTTCAACATTTGTTACATTGGGAAACCGGAAGCGACCCGAACGTCCAGCCAGCAGGAGGTTGGCTAAATTCGCATAAGCTGAGCCTCTGTCCCAGTTTCCCGGGACTTGCCCGGAACTGGGACTGAAAAATCCCGAGTCTTGGGAAACCCCCCAGTGAACGGGATTAAACCAAACGACCAAGCGGCAGGGGCGTGGAGCCGCCCTACATGTGGCCTCTGGGGACCCGGGGCTCTGGGGAGAGGCTACATTTGCTTTATGTCCCACGTGCCATTGGATTCATTTATTTTGTGTGTGTATAGATTTTATAATTAAAAAAATATTTCCTTTAGGAAACGTGACCTTGGTCTGCAGGCAAAGGCAGGTGGTGGGGCCTCTGGGTTTCAGCCACGAGGAGGCAGGTGCAGGGGAGGGAGGGGCCCATGGCCCCTTCAGCAGGGGACGGGAAGGGCGTCTCAAGGTCACAGTCTAGGGGACCCAGATTCCTGGGAGGCCTTCAGTCCTCCGCCTCCTTCCTCTGGAGGTGGACCCCCTCTGAAGATTCCCCTCACCCGGATCCGCCTCCCGGAAATTGGCTCAGCCAGCCTAGCCGCCTTTGAACCCTTCGCCCTGGCCTTCGGCAGGCAGCCCCCCAGCCTCAGCCAAAACAAGGCAGCCCAGGATTGTTACACAAATTGGCTGGTGGGGCTCTGAGCCCGGCTAATTCCTGTGTCTTAATGAGTGGGAAGATGAGGTTTTTATTCATCACTGGGGCTTTAAAAATTGCAGTAAAGTGGCCCACTTTATAAAGAAAAAATCAATAGAGAAAAGAAAACAGGAGTATGTAAATGGACAGAGTGACAAAAAGCAGGCCAATTACCCCCAAAACGAGACACAGTTATGGCTCCATTAACTCAATTATATTTTCAAAAAGATTTCTTACGAGGCCCCCACCCCACCCCACCCCCACACGCCTGTAATTTTTACATCAACTTCAAGCCATTAAGTTGCATTAAATTATTTTGTGGGAGAGAGAGGTGTGTCTGCGGAGGGAGATCGGGGTCCTGTCCGGCTCCGCTGGGGGCTGGAGTTGGGGATGAGGTGCGGGGGTGGGGGGATCCAGCCCCAGCCCTGCAGAGCAGGGGTCCCCCAATCCACAGGCTCCCCGATGGGCTGCACCAGGCCCCTGGCCACGGAGGCCTCTCAGCCCCAAGGCCCCCTCTGCCCCGCCCCTGCACCTGTGTTCACTGCTCTGCCTCCCAGAGCGGGCAGCCCCCCGTGGGCACCGGACTTTGCTGGCTCCAGGACCTCTCTGTCTCATTCAAGCTGGAAAATTTCATTTTTTTAAGAAATAGAAAAATAAAGTCGCATCAAAAAAAAAACCCACCATCACGACGGGGGACTAAATGGGAATATATTAGATGCCTGTTCCTCAGGGTCCCCGAATGTGGGGCCTACATGACCTTGGGCAAGTGGTTGTCCAACCGTGGGCCGCCCTTCCGTGTGCCCAGGGGGAATGGGAAGGCCCTGAAAGCCCCACCCCGTGCACTGCCCAGAGTCCGCCTCCCCCCACCCTCCCTTCCGGATAGGCTCTGCTCGCTGGCAGTAACCTGCTTCTCTGCCAGCTGCCCCTCGGGAGCCGAGGCCTGCCCTACATAAGCCTGTGTCTGGGCCAACCGGGATCTCTCACTTAATAGCAAGGATTTCAGGTGGAGGCTGGAGGAGGAGAGGCTAGGGCACAGGGGACGGAGGGGCCGCCAGACAGGGTGTAACTAGGCAAGATGTCCAGGGACACAGGGCCAGGCCTCCGGCCAGAGAATACAAAACCAGCAGAGACGCAGGCTGAGCCGTCGGGGAGACCCTGAGGCACAAGCCGGGGCCCCCGAGGGCTGGCACAGAGATGGCTTAGACCACAACACAGACAGGAGCCCCCAAGAATCAACCCCTGCCTGCCATCTGGGGTATGAGATCCAGATATCGAGGGGACCCACTCAGGACAGGCTCTATGGACTTGTCCCCGGAGGTTCCCCGAACTGGTCAGGGGCCGCGGGGGCAGCAGCAACAGGGACGAGGCAGTGCAGAGAAAGAGGGGCCTTTGCGACCTGGCAGGGGCAGTGGGTGGTGGCACCCGGCACCGTGGGGGCGCTTGTGCGAACCTTTAGCCCCTCGTAACCTGCTCATCCACAAGCACCCCAAACCCGTGCCAGTGCTGGGCAAGCCAGGCCCCCCTCCCGCCCTCAGTGCCCCATTTGAGAGTCTGGGGCAAGGGATCCACGGGGGGCGGGGGAGGAACATGTGCACAGACATATATGCGCACAAGTACGTGCGTGTGTAAGAGGAGGCTCCCAGCCCTGCTCCCCTGTCCGTCCCACGCCCGGGGAGCCTGAGGCCCGGGCGGCGCGTGCCCTTGGACCCAGAAGTGCACACACAGGGGAGGGGTGAGGGGTGAGTTGCAGAACCCCAGGGTGGAGAGTGGTGAAGCTGGGGAGTTGGTGGGGTGCTAGGGTGCTGGGGGAGACCGGGCAAAGAGGGCTTTGTGAGGTGGGGGGAGCGTCGCACCCGCGACCCTGCTCCCCAGCACGTGCCGTTCTACCCCACATCAGGGCTGCTCAGGCTCACCGTGCCCCCACCGCGACCTCAGGCCCCCCCCAGCAGCTCCCCAAGCCCTAAGGTGGAGAATGGCTCTGAGGGGGGGATGAGCCCAGCCCTGCCTAGCAGCCCTCCATCCCCCTAGGGGCCCAGCATCCCCGGGGTCTGGGGAAGTGTGTGGGGGGGGGGGAGGGGGGGATCCCACCTCCCTTGGGACTGGATCCGGGTGACTCCTGGCTCTGTTTTCCTTATCAGTCATCTGTCTGCTCACTGCCAGGCCACAGGCCTCCAGCCAGGCCTACTCTTGCCAGTGAGTGGCCTGAAAGGGCCATTGTTCCAGCAGGGCTTTGGGAAGGACTCGGAGAGCCATCAGCTGTCAGCCAGCCCCCAGGGTCAGCCCTGCGGGCCAGTGGTGCCTGGGCAGCCGGTGGGGCCCGGGAGGGGGCAGTGCCGGAGTGAGGACTGAATTCAGAGGCCACCTTCCCTGCTCTCAGCCCCTCAGCCCCAGTGAGGAGTGTCCAAGGCCCTAGCCCCAGAGCCTCTGGTCCAGCTGGGAGGCAGGGGGACGTCCCCGGGCAGCCCCACAGCCAAGGGCCTGCATGCCTTCATCCCCACGTTCTCTTCTTGTGTCTCTGTCTTGGGGGCAGGATGGGAAGGGGTGCAGAGGTGCAGCCCGTCCTCCGCAGCAGCGGACAGGGGACAAGTGCCATCCAGAGGGGCCGTGCCTCACCAGATGGTCTCGGCCTGCAGGACGCCTGGCTTCCGCACGCTCCGTCCCTGCACCCTGACCTGCTCCCTGGCCTTCTCCAGTTGCTGCCCCTCTGACACCGGGTCACCTTCCCCGGGGGCCACACAGGCTGCGGGCCTGGCTCCCGCGATCCTGGCCGCACAGCCAGGGTGCTGCGCCCCGGGGGGTGAGGGGGTTGCAGGACCTGAGTCCACCTGTCTTCTCCCTCCTGCTCAGCGCCAGGGCCCTCCCTTAATTTCTCTCAGCTTTTCCCCTCAGGGAGCCAGCTGGGGGCCCTCAGGCCCTGGGGGCTCCGTGGCTCTGGCCGTGGTCTGGCACCAGAGGGGGCCAGACGGGTGGCCCAAGGCTGGGCGAGCGTGGGAGCTCTCGGGAGCTGTGGCCGGGGCTTCAGGGAGCAGCTGCTGCTGTGACCGTGCTCCCAGCACACCGGGGTCTCCCCAGCATCCTGAGAAGCGGGGGGGGGGGGGGCGGGGACAGACAGCCTCCTGCCCTTCGACACAGCAGGCGGCCGCATGGCCGAGATCCGGGGTATCCGGGCCTCCTAAGGCTGGGCCCATCTCAGCCCAGGCCTGTGGGAGTTGGGGCTGGGGTCACCTTGGCAGGGGTGGTGCCCGGCCACCGGGCCGCGGCCTGCTCGAGCTCTGCGCCGCCCCCCACTCCAGCCCCGCGTGCTCACCCCACCACAGAGCCCCCAAGGTGAGGAGAGCGTCCTTGAGGGCTCTGGCTGTCCCACGCCAAGGTCCAGGCATCAAGGTCACCGCCAGCCTGTGTTGCGAGAAGGGGGAGGGGTGACTGGGAGGTTGGGGGGGGAGGGGGAGGGCACATAAAAAGAGATTACATTTTTTAAAAGGTACTCTAGCTGTCTGCTGACACCATCTCTGGTCTCCATCCGTTTTATAGCCTGGCTCAGGCAGGGGCCTCCTCTGTCAGGGCGTGCTGGGGGCAGGGGTGAGGAGCCAACCCTGCCCCCCTACCCCCCCCCACTGAGACCAGGGTGACCTGGTAGCTGGGCCACCTCTCCCCCTGCCTGGCATCTGCCCAGGGGCTGCCCAGGCCACAGGAGCCCAGCCCCTGGCAGGACGAAGGTGGCCAGCGCAGGCGGGCCCCCGGGGATGCGGGAGGACCGGCCCCCGGCTGGCGGCCACTATTGCGGCCCATCTATCCCCCCTGACAGGTCAATTTTCTCCCATGTTTTACAGAACCTTTCAGAGCAGGAAATGTGATCCAGTGGCTGATTTATGTCCTTACCTGGTCTTTGTTCCCGAGCTGCTCTCTGCAGGGCTGTGCTGGGCGGCCAGGCCCTGGCCGGAGGACGTGTCCTCCCTGGGGGCGTCCCAGCCTCGGCCCCCCCAGGGCGGACTCCTGGGGCTCACCTGCAGAGGTGACACCAGGCAGGGGACCGTCCAGGGGGAGCAGGGGGAGTTCCGGGGAAGAGGACTACCCCGGGTGAGTCCTCCTCTCCCCCTGCACCTGGGGGTAGCTTCCCGGGGGGTGCGTCCCATCTGCAGAGGAGGGGCTGTCCCTTGGCAGGTGCTCCCCATTTGGAAGGGACGAGTGACTGGGGTAATTGTGTTTTTACGAGTTAAGTCCACTTTTGTTTCTCAAACCGGAGTTCTTTGATGTTGTAGCTGAGCTCTGGCACCTCACCTGGGGGCAAGGGTCTGCTTTCACCAGGTCTCCTCTGGACGAGGCAGCCGTGCCCTCCACAGCGGCCCACCGACATAGAGAGCCTGCTGTGCTCCAGCGAGAGTTGCGATCTATGAAGCGGCATAGACCGGATTTGGGAAACTTTCAGTCTCCAAGGACACAGCATCCTGTGGCCCCTGCCCCGCCCCCACCTCTGCCAGTTGTGCTGCCCCTTCCCCCACGAGAACCCTGGGACCATGGGGTCTTTTTCTGTGTCCCCACTAGGTCTGCATGGTTTTGCCAGGTGGAGATGTAAACACGGCCTCCTGGAGGGCTGTCACGGGGCAGAGTCTCCCCCGTGCACCCCACCCCTGAGCCAGGCTCTGCCCTGCAATAGCTGGGGCCGTGGGTAATTCTTGGCCGACGGAGGAGCCCACAGCTCGGTGGGCTCCATCCCCACAGGGAAATCCAGCCGCTGGGCTCCCCCTCCCTGGTGACCCCGACTCGTGCATGACCCAGACCTTGGCCAGCAGACTCTGCTTGGCTCTGGGCGTGGACTTTTGACCAAGTCACCAGGCAGGGGCACAGGTGGGGTCCTCGTGGTGTGGCCGGCCAGGGGTCCTGTCCAGGCCGTGCCTGCTCCTGATTCTCATCTCCCCAGGGGCTTCTGTTCCCGAGGCTGCGTTTTTAGCCACTCGTTTCAGCTGGGAGAGATTCCATGATCCTTCCATCCCCCCGACTGACAGTGAGAACAGTGCTGGTGTTGTCACTGGGCTGATGCAGGACACGAAGATGAGACTAATAGAGTTAGGACTTGAGACTCCACCGGGAGGGGACTGTCGTCCAGGTTATACCCACCTGTCCACCTACCCGTCCACCCGTCCACCTACCCATCTGCCCATCCACACATCCATCTACCTACGACCCATCCACCTACCCCCACCCACCTACCCATCTAGCCATCCATCCATCTGCCCATCCGTCCATCTGTCCAGTTGTCCACTCACCCATGCTTATCTCTGCCTTCCTGAAGAGGGCTCTGGTGATGTTCCAGACACGGCACTGGACAGCGAGGCCACAGTGCACACGAGCCCTTGCACTAGTCTTGATCCGCAGGAAGAGACAACGACAGGTGAGTCCAGGGGGTTGGGTACACAGAACCCAGCAGGCGAAGGGCAGGGCTGGGAGGCTTCCAGGAGGAGGAAGCTGGACTTGGAGATGGTGGGGCGACAGGCCCGCTAGGCAGAAGTCACGCAGGTTTCTTCAAGGAGCGGAGGAACAGAGCTGGGGGCCAGGAGGGGGGCCCGGAGCTGCAGAGCAGACGAGATGGGGCTCTTTCCCAGTCTGTGTACAAACGGGAGAGGCACAAACAGTCCTGTGTTTTGGTGGCTGTGTCTGCTACCCCTAGGGGCAGGGGATCTGACAGGATGGGGTACCTCAACCAGCTAAGGGTCCCTGGCACCCAGCTCTAAGGGACTTCCCAGGGTCCAGCAGGAGCCCCCCCTCTCCTGGCCGGGCTCCCAACCCTTCAGCCAAAACAGGCATTTTAGCAAAAGTCGCCAAGAGACAGAGATGGCTTCACGGATGGGCAGCCAAAGGAGGCACACGGCCCCGCGCTCAGGAGAGCCCGTGGTTCGTGTTGTCTTGAAATCCTGAATAAATTCATCTTTCAACTTGTGTTTTGTGCATGGGACAACGGAGCGTGTGTGAGAGCCAAGAAGACAGGCGCCCATGCGCGTCCCCAGCCGTGCCCTGTGCCTTGTAGACCGAGGCCCGGGCGCCTGTGAGCAAACGTGGGGGCCCAGCGACCTCAGGGCTCCCACCTGTGTTCAGGGTGCGCACTGGCCTCGCACAACATGAAGATGAACAGGAGGATGTGTGCTGTTAGTTTACATTTTCCTTTACTTGGAATGACATGAAATAGCCATTAAAACACCGTGGCAAGTGGAGGGCCACGGAGGAAGGGGACTGATGCCCTCGTAGATTTCGGGGCATTTTCCCAGCCTTTGGAACAGGGCCACGTTCTCATTTTGTACCGGGCCCCGCGGGGCATGCGGTAGGTCCCCCAGATGACAGAGGGGACTCGCTCTTACCCATGGCTGGGGGGCGGGTCGCCTTAGGAATGCCTGGCCTGGGCACCTCTCAGGAGTGGTCTTTTGGGGCAGCTCTCATACACAGACTTGCATACTAATGACTTCTGTCCCCCATCAGCTGAGAAACTAAGGTGACCTTATGGCTCAGCCCCCAGGGAGGGACCCACACAAAGGGTCCCTTTCAAGGCCCCCTTGCTAGAGGCTGGGGGCCCCCAGGAAGTGTGGGGGCAGCTGCTTATGGCTCCACGCTGTGACTCCCTCCCTCTTGCCAGCCTGGGCCTGGCCGCCATGGCCCAGAGCACCCAGCACAGGGTTATTAGCTGTCCTCGTGGAGTGGACGGCCACAGGGCGGGACTGACCCCTCACCAAATGGTGTGGCATGGTCACTGTGCACCTTGAACCCCCACCCACTGAGCAGGCTGATGGCCACACCTGGCCTGCGCCCAAAGGGGAGGAGGAGGGGTCCTCTCTCTCCCAGACACAGCCCTGGGTGGGTCGGACCCCGCCTTCCACACCAGAGAGAGTGGGGACAGCGGGAGGGGCTTGGGTGGGAATTTGAGTCTGAGGGACCTTTGTCACCAGTCCCAACCCTGAAGGGCCCTGGCTATGCCATGGGTGCCTGAACTTGGCCTCAGCACTACCCCCCGAGCCTGGAATTTCGCAAGCCCACTGTGCCCCATGGAAAGTTCATCCGTGTCCATCTGGGCAGCCAACAACCACAGCGACACCAGGTGCAGCGATGGCGCCCGCGTCCGCAGCACACCTGCTGCTCCCCCCGGGACGCAGGACATGACCGGTGCTGTGACCGCCCTCTGGGTCCCCAGGGCGCCTGTGAGCCACCAGCAGTCCAGCGAGTGGAGGCTGGTTTTCCGGCAGAGCTGGAGGCGGGTGGGCAGAGCAGGGAGCCAGCGCCGCAGCTGCTGCACGCAGGCCCGGCGGACTCGGCTCCCGCCTCCGCCTCGGCCGGCTTGGAAGGCTTGCGGCCAGCGCTGCATTTCAGCGAAGACCTGGTCCAGACTGCTGGCTGGAAGGCGGGGAGAGGATCTGAACCTTGCTCAGGGCTGCGGTCCTCCTGGCTGTTTGTGTGCAGAGAGAGGAGGTCCGAGCCAGCCCTGCAATGGGGGCAGGGGTCCTGGCAGGTCAGGGGCACAGAGCACGCCCTCGCATGGAGGGGCCTGAGAATTCACACAGTCCCAGAGAGAGCGAACCCAGAGGGCCTGGTCGCCCCCCACCCCGCCAGTGCTGCCCTCCCCAGAGCAGGCCCATCCCTCCTCAGTCCCTCCGAGGCCCCCAGGGACAGCCTGTCCTACTACCCCCCTCCCCCACCGTGCTGCCTGTCTCCCTCTCCCCTAGGCTGTCACAGGCTCTAATTACCTGGGATCCATCTGCCCAGGCCTCTGCACAGCTGGGGACGCTCTCAGAAGCTGTGTCCCTCCCTCGCCTGGGCATGTAGCATTCCTGCATACCTCCCCGTGGCCACTGTCCTGCTCAACCGTGGGACAGCCGTGGGTGCGGGGAGCCTGAGGGGCTGCAGCTGCTGGATGGGGGGCCTGGATGGAGCCCAGCTGCGCCCCAGGGCTCCCAGCTGGGTCTCCATCACCTCCCCCAGCCTCGTCCTCCAACCTGCAGAGAGAAGTCAGCAATTCATCACTGGGGTCCACTGGGCCACCTGGGGGGGGGGGCGCTGGTATCCTGCGGGCAAGGGAGGGCCTTCCCAGGAGGGGGCTGCCCCTTTCCAGGGTCGCCCCTCCTCCACCGTGGGCCGCTGGGGGCAGGGTCCCTGTGCTTTGTGGGATTTGGACAAACCCTACTTGGGGCACACCTTTTAGGGGGACAAGTGACAGCTCTCTGATCCCTGGGTGGCTGCTCTGGGGGAGGGTCAGGTCAGGGGTGGTTTCCCCTATTCGGGCTGCTCCCCGAATGGGGCTGGAGAGGAAAGCAGGCAGGGGGCCCCCAGGCACCTGCAGGCTGCACCTCCCCCTCCTCTCTCTCAGAGCCTCGGGGGCTCTCTCCCTGGCTAGCCTGGGGAGCACACACCTGCTGCCGGAACACCCCCCCACGTAGCCTGGGGAGCAGGAGTGAGGCTTTGTGCCCCCCCCCCTCCGCGCCGGGGCGGGGAGCAGCCGGGCTGAGTGTGTGCTGGGGTCTCAGCCCTGTCTGTGTCCCAAATGACATGGGTCATCCTGGCTGTCCTGGGCCTGGCGTCCTGGCCTAGGGAGGACTGAGGCCCAGAGCAGACCTGGTGGCGACGGGACACGACCCTCACGCACAGCGTGGAGGCGGCGTCCTCGGCCCGTGCACGAAGCTCCCAGTTCCAGGCGTGCCTTGCGCACCTGTGTATGTGGCTCCCCCCTCGGGTCTGGAATTTTTAGAAAAGGGAAAAAAGCATGTGGATGGAAGCAGGTTTTTCATCTCGCTGAATCTCCGTGACCCCTCTAATTACAAGATGATAATGAGACTCAGGGGCGTTTCCTCCTGACGGGGACTATAGTCTGCAGCTTTGGGGATCACCGCGGGCTCCACCGTCCCTCCTCCTCAGCCCGGGCACATAGAGGCCCTCCCTGATGGGCTGGGGACACACTTCACCCGCTGCAAGACGGGACCCGGGGGAAGGGGGCCTCCGTGAGGGCCACACGAGGCTCCTAGAGCTTGCCGGCCAGGGGTCCGGTCTACAGCACACACAGTGTTCATACCCTCTTCCCCCTCACGTGTCCTGAAGTGTCCCCACCGGCCAGTCCCACAGGCACTGCACTGACTCCAGCCTCAGCGCGGGTGAGGAGAGCAGCCTCGGGGGGGGGGGGGGCAGCGGACTCTGGAGTCACAGCGGCCTGGCTGACATCTCAGCCCCCCACCCAGGGGCCATGTGGCCTTGGGCAAACTGCTCTGCCTCTGAGCCTCAGTTTCCCCATATGTAAAATGGAGCGGGTCACAGGGATTGCCGTTGGCTGCCTCTACCAGGATCCCCCAGACAGCAAGTGGCTCCAACACCAGAGGCTCCGTTGGCGGTGGGTGGCCCCAGGCT